>QLOI01001853.1:540-19952 GCA_003313605.1 Tuber umbilicatum | reverse complement strand
CAAGCCCTTCCTTATATAGATCTTCCCACAACCCGCTTACAAATCAAAATAACTATTATGAGTCACAACTGTGACTCATACAATCACGTAACATCCTATGACTCAAACGAGTCATTGCGCAATAACAATATAACTATGAGTCGCTAGCGCGACTCATGTGAAAACATAACATCATATGACTCAAAACGAGTCATTCGCATAACAATAACATATGACTCACAACTGTGAGTCATGTAAAACCTCCCATGACCTCTAAACAGGTCATGCGCATATAATCATAAAACCATATAACAAATGAAACCCTATGACTCGTACCTGAGTCATAGTGCGAAATAGCTAAGTCAGTCTAGAATCGTGACACTCAATGGACTTGGACGCCAACCGAAAGAGACCAAGGAATCTGTTCCAGTTTCCAAGGATATCCCCAGCCGAGTACAGAAAGAGACGAAATGAAAACTCATGTCTATGTTGTGGAGAACAAGGACATTTTATCGCCAACTGTAACAAGAAAATAGTCCAGCTAAAAGAAACCACGGCAGAAAACAATAAAACAAAGACTTTAAACGATCAAAGTTCCCACTAAGAAGTGGTCTGAGGGACAAAGACATTGGCAAAACCACGAGATTAGCACAACTCTCAACGATTTTGAACAAGGCACAACTCTATACCAGGGACGATAATGATTCAGATCATCTAATGATCAAAATATATTTATTTACGCAAAATGGAACCACGGATATCAACGCTATGCTGGACTGAGGAGCAACAGAAGACTTCATCGACAGAGGGTTCTGCGAAAGTCGACACATACCCCTGAGAAAGATCAGCAAACCAAGAGACATATATGTGGTCAACGGAGAAGAAAGCAAAGCAGGACCTATTACCCATATTGCAGAAGTAACAATGGAAATTGGAGTACATAAAGAAACGATAATATTCCAAGTAGCCAACTTGCAGAAGCATGAGGTTATACTGGGTAGGTCTTGGCTCCGAAAACACAACCCAAGAGTCGACTGGGCAAAAGAAAAGATATTGTTCGATAGCGACAAATGCGCTAAAGAATGTCTAATGGTCTCAACAACAATTGAAACGACTCCCGAAGAGATAGCCCTTTGGGAAAACAAACAAGCAAACATATCGGAAGCGATATGTACGAACGAAGACCTCCAAGTTCGAAGGATGAACCCAGAGGCCAAGATACCGGTCGAAGGATCGGCAAGAGCTGCGGGTCACGACCTGCATAGCACACATAGTATGACTGTCCCAGCCAAAGGACAGACTATGATCAAGACTGGAATAGCGATAGGACTACCAGAAGGCACCTATGCAAGAATCGTACCAAGAAGTGGATTAGCCATGCGATATGGCATCACTATGGGAGCAGGAGTGATCGACGCAGACTATCGAGGAGAAATCCAAGTCCTATGAATAAACCTGAAAGAAACAGACTATACGGTCAACAAAGGTGATCGAATAGCACAGATAATTATCGAGAAGATAGATACCAGGACACTTAAGGAAGTGCAAGACCTGGATCAGACAGAAAGGAGCACCCAAGGGTTTGGAAGTACCGGAATGAACAACTTGCTAAACATCCAAGGAAAAAGCATGGATATTGATTTTATATGAGCAAAAACGTTTGGAAAACTATATCGACAAGGAGAACAAACTGGCATTTTGAAATGGGAACCTGAAAACAATGGACCGATGATAGCAGAAGCCTCTACCCTCCGTACAAGACTAGCGGTCCAACAAGAACTGAAAAAGAAGAAAGTCACCTAAAGACAACTTATTCCTGGAGAATACAAGGACTTTTTCGACATGTTTGAAGAAGGGGAACGAACGGACCTTCCTGAACACCGACCAGAAGACGACCACATAGAACTCGAGGAAGGAAAAACTGTGCCCTTTATGAAACTCTATCCATTGGGGGTTGAAGAGTTGAAAGCATTAAGAGATTACCTAGATCAGAATCTGAACAGGGGATGGATACGACCGGCATCGTCATCCGCAGGAACACCAATCTTGTTCGTCAAGAAGAAAGATGGAAAACTTCGGTTATGTGTGGACTTTCGAGGACTAAATGCCGTATCCAAGAATGACCGATATCCACTACCCCTGATTGACGAAGCACTCGACCGACTCGGGAAGGCAAAGTACTATACACAATTAGACATCAAAGACGACTATCACAATATTCAAATTGCGAAAGGAGACAAATGGAAAACAGCATTTCAGACAAGATATGGACTGTACGAATACCTGGTTATGCCTTTTGGATTAACCAACGCACCAGCAACCTTCCAATGATGGATCAATTCCAAACTCAGTCAATTCCTAGATATATGTTGCATCGTCTATCTAGACGATATACTCATATATTCTGAAACTATGGAACAACACAAACAGGATATAAGGAATATCCTGCAGGCTCTCCGAAACGCAAAAATTAGGCACAAACCAACGAAATGTGAATTCCATTAACATGAAACGGAATACTTAGAATTTATAGTAAATCCAGGAGGAGTACGAGTGGATCCAGTCCAGACATCGGCAATAGACGATTGGAAACCACCAAAAGCAGTCAAAGGAGTACAAAGCTTTTTAGGCTTTTGTAACTTTTATCGAAGATTCATTGAAGGATTTAGCAGGATAGCTAAACCTTTATATGATACAACAAAGAAAAATATCCAATAGAAATGGGAAGAGAAACAGCAAATCCGATTCGATGAACTCAGGAAAAGACTTACCACGGCACCGATATTACAACATTTTCGACCAGAACTCCCTATCATGATCGAAACGGACGCTTCCAACTATGTATGCTCTGGCATACTATCACAGCTCGGTACCGATGGAATATGGAAATCGGTAGCATTCAGATCCAAGACAATGACGAAAGCTGAATGCAACTACGACATACACGATAAAGAACTATTAACCATAGTTCAAGCGCTTAAAGAATGGAGAAAATATGCACCCAGAAGCCAAGAGGAAATAAGGGTGATTACTGACCACAAAAACCTTCTTGCTTTTACCACCACCAAAGAACTCAATCAACGACAAGCACGATAGAGTGAAACTTTATCTCAATATCATATCAAGATCGAGTATTGATCTGGCAAACAAGGAAGCCAGCCAGACGCTCTTACCAGAACGGAAGAGGATATACCGACGAAAGAAGACGAACGAATCCAACAGAGAAAACAGATTTTACTACGCAGAGAAAAATATTCCAAAGAAAAAGAAGACGATAGTGGATATGAATCCATAAACGAAACCCAGACAGGGACACTGTCAGATGACCATCATATTCAATAGATACAAGTCGAAACTGGAAAAGAACGGGAATCTTCAGAGATCAGGGATGCGCTACGAAAAGGCCAAAGAGAAATGAAAGGCCTGGCCCTGGGACTATGCAAACAAGATAATGGTTATCTATAGTATGATAACAAGATATGGATTCTGAACAATGAAAAATTACGAACTGAAACGATAAGACGCAACCACGACGTCCAGCAAGCAGGACATGGTGGAACGACTAAGACAACGGAACTCATCACAAGATCATACTACTGGCCAGGTATGAGAAATGATATTAAACGATACGTCAAAAACTGCGAAATATGCCAAAGAACGAAAGCAGTACGTCATGCACCATATGGACTACTGAAGCCTCTCGAAGCTCCCGGAAGACCCTGGCAATCGATTGCAATAGATTTTATCACTGGACTCCCCGAGTCGAAAGGTTATGACGCCATATGGGTCGTTATAGACCGCCTGACGAAAATGGCACACTTCCTACCATGCAGGACGGACATGGACACGAATCAATTTTTTCATCTATTTAAGGACCAGGTCTTTAGATTGCATGGACTGCCAAAAGATATCATATCCAAGTGAGAATTACTATTCACATCGGAAATGTGGAAAGAAATCACACAACAATTAAGCATCACGAGACGCTTAAGCACTGCATTACACCACCAGACTGACGGGCAAACGGAACAGACCAATGTGATACTAGAACAGTATCTACGAGCATATATGAATTATCAGCAGGATGATTGGATGCAATATCTTGCATCGGCTGAATTCACATACAACAACGGAAAACAAGAAACAATTAAGACAACACTCTTTTATTCGAATTATGGATATGATCCAATATTCGATCCGGCGAAATACGAAATACCGGCAAAGATAACGCAAGCTTAAAGTATGAGCAAGATGCAGGACATATTACGAGAAGAAATCAATTATGCACAGCAACGGCAAAAGGAGTCAGCTGACCAACAACGAAAACCAGACCCAAACTTCACGGTCGGCGATATGGTATGGTTACTACCACGCAACATACGAACCACAAGACCTTCGAAGAAACTGGATTACAAAAAATTAGGACCATTCCAGATAGTCGAACGGATAGGAATTTGAGCATATAAACTTGACCTCCCACACTCGATGAACAACACTCATCCAACATACCACATCAGTCTCCTCGAACCATACTACAATAACTCCTTTCCCTCACAAAAGAAACTTTGCCCTCCGCCTATAGAGATCGAAGGTGAAAACGAGTACGAACTTGACGAGATAGTGGATTCTCGTCTACACTACAACAAACTTCAATACCGGGCCAAGTGGACTGGTTATCCTTCTGAACACGACCTCGTGTGGTACCCTGCCACCAATTTCAGCAACCCAAATGATGCAGTCCAACGATTTCACCAAAACTACCCCTGGAAGCCCAAAGAAGGTTAGTTGGGCTGACGGATGGGGAGATAATGAAGAATTCGAAAAGAAAGTCAAAGAAATCCCAA
Source organism: Tuber umbilicatum (assembly GCA_003313605.1). Taxonomy (NCBI): domain Eukaryota; kingdom Fungi; phylum Ascomycota; class Pezizomycetes; order Pezizales; family Tuberaceae; genus Tuber; species Tuber umbilicatum. The sequence continues at coordinate 15,129 of QLOI01001853.1, read as the reverse complement.
AAAACAACAAACACGACGCACTTCATTTTACCTTTTGCTACGACGATTACTGTCTAACATACTTGGACGAAAAGAAAAACCGTGACCATTTCCCCACGAGGGAAAACGCTACAAGATCTTCCCCTTCTTTGGAGGAAGGATGTATGGAGATCGATTGGGAAGGGAAACCTTCCCAAATACCTAAAGGACCTCAACACGAACGCATCAACTGGCGCGATTGCATGCGCAATCGCTGCCGCTTTCACGCGAAACAACGAAATAAAGACAACTGGTCTCAGGGGACGAGACCAACGACGGAAGGGTGGAATAAAAAACACTCTGAAGAGGTGGAAAATCTTTGTACACGGATCACGGAACTGGAGGTACAGGTTAGAAACCTCCAACGAACCTTGGACGAAGAACGAAAACGACTCTCCAACTCCCAAAAGTACGTTTTGGGAACAACAACCCGTGCAGTCACACTGCAAAAGGAAAACGATACCCTGAAAAGGGAACTCGAAAAAGAACTATTCGCTTGCAAAGAAGAACGCGAACGAGTCAGATAGATAATGAACAACACGAAAAAACTCCATACGAAGATGATGGAAGACTTCTATGGAGCAAGATACGACAAAGAAAAACCAGAGGAACCGAGACATTGGACTCCAATGGTTTGAGAATACTGTTAAGAGGAGGAACCAAATGCTTGGCCATATGGGACTATAGCCTAGGGGAAAGGGGAGCTAATGTCATGATTCTAGACCGACTTAGCTATTTTGCACTATGACTCAGGTACGAGTCATAGGGTTTTATTTGTTATATGGTTTTATGTTATTGATTGTATGCGCATGACCTGTTTACAGGTCATGGGATGTTTTACATGACTCACAGTTGTGAGTCATATATTATTGTTATACGAATGACCCATTTTGGGTCATATGATGTTATGTTTTCAGATGAGTTGCACTATTAACTCATAGTTATATGATTATTGTGCAATGACTCGTTTGAGTCATAGGATGTTACGCGAGTGTATGAGTCACAGTTGTGACTCATAATAGTTATTTAGATTTGTAAGCGGGTTGTGGGAAGATCTATATAAAGACGGACTTAGGACATGTAGATAGATCTTCACGCAACCATCTAAGTTATTTCCTATCTATAACCTTACGAATATAAAGATTGTTACTCTTTAACGAATATCTTTCCTATTTTTATAAATGACATAGTTAATACTATAAGACTTAAGAGTTGAACGCAACTCTTGAGAATAGTATATGATAACTATACGATACGGAATCGCCCCCTGTTGCGAGTTAACGAGATAAGACAGTCTGACGAGCGGTCTTAACAACTGCATGCGTTTTTCAAAGAATCAGATTTAAGAAGCATGGAATTTGGTGGAGGTTTCATGAGCAATTGATACGTGTGACAACCTCAAGTAGTACTGTTGGTAAAGTCCGGTGACAAAACACTAGGACCGATCGGCGCTTATGTAGCAACCACCTCATCAACCCCACATCCTCACCACCCTACCATTCAACAACCATGCCTTCCCAGAAGACTGGCTTTCTATCAGAGATTGAGAAGGGACAAATAATTGCCCTAAGGTTAAAGAATGACTTTTTTTCCTCCATTTCCAAGCATCTTCACCATCCTCTTTCTACTGTCAAAAACTTCTACAAAAGATTTAAATGAGAGGTACTACCAAAAACTGTTCTTCTACTGGAAGACCCCAAAAAATTGATAAACGAACCCAGTGCCGCCTAGCAAGTGCCTCAAGGCACAATAGGTGCCAGCCATTGGCTGAATTGCGCAATGAAATTGCCCCTCAAGTCTCTGTGAGGACAGTTAAGCGCAGTCTTACTCAAGTCAACATCAAGAAGTGAAGAGCAAAAAAGCGAGCATTGTTGAAAAAAAGCCATGCCTCCCAAAGGCTTGCTTGGGCAAAGGAGCATAAGGGGTGGACTAAGGAAGAGTGGGAGGGTGTTGTCTTTAGTGATAAATGCATGGTGGAAGGGTCTAAGAATCCAAAGGGGATTTGAATCTTTAAAACACCAGATGAAAAGTGGAAAAAAGAGTGTATTCAAGGGGTAACAAAGGGGCCTGGTATTAAGCTGATGGTATGAGCTTGCATTTGGGGGCGCTCTAAGAATGGTTTCATTCCTATCTTTGAGAAGACTGTCAATAGATGGGTCTATATTCAGGTTTTAGAGGATGGTTTGCTGGATACTCTTCAAGAGGTTGAAGACACAATTGGGGATCCTGTTTTTTAGCAGGATAATGCAAAAATACATGTTGCAAGAGATACCCTGGCTTGGCTGAAGGAAAACAACATACAGGTTATGAAATGGCCAGCCTGTTCACCTGACCTGAATCCAATTGAGCATTGCTGGAAGAGGCTGGGGGAAAAGTTGCACCAGCGCTTTTCTGATATCCATAAAGCAAAAGGAGGACCAGAAGTGGTAAGAGGATGTCTTGCAAATGCTCTCTCAGAGGTTTGGGCAAATGATATTGAGGGGGACTTTTTGGAGAAGCTCTGGGAGTCTATGCCTAGGAGGATGGCTGCTGTATTGGAAGCAAAGGGATGGTACACAAAATATTGAATATTTTTCCTTCAATTTTTTTTTAAAATTTTACTCTATATTTATAAAATATGTACTTTGAATTTCATCTCTTTTGGTATTGTGGTTGGTTGATGGTTCATAAAAATATAACCGGGCATGTATCGTTGTTGCGTTGCCGGCCCGAGTTTTTTGTCACTGGACTTTAGCTCCCACCTACCTCTGATTGCGCAAACCCTCTAATATAGCACATGAACTACCGCAAGTCGCTGCCACCGAACCCACTTCTGAAAAGAGAGAACTTGAAAATGTATATTATCCAAAATACAATACAAATCCAAAAAAGTAAGAAACCGCAGTGTGAATGCTGTAATAAAGGAAATACACTCAAAAAGCTTAAATACCCTCTATCCAAGATACCCATCCATAAGCCAGCTCACAGGTGCAGTCCGCCATCTTATATTCGTATGGGCCACGACGCTTGTGCCGCTCCATCACCATGGATAGCTCCCGGACAAATACGTATAGGCAATCAAATTCCTCGCTGGGCCTGGGGACTCGTATCGGAGTGTACAGGTATTTATTGCAAAAACCCTTGGTGTTGTATAGGCGATCATAGTCCTCAGAGTGCTGGAAACAAAATGTCCTAGTGTCCCGGGGTTCATCGGAGACACCCTTGATACCCGGAGCACCATAGGCTCGGGGACTATCAAATCCAGTTCCTGGGCGTTCATCGGAGGTATTATTAGTGTTTGGGGTGCGAGCTCCAGGATTCGTCCTGGCTATAAAGCCAGCATTCAATAAGTTTCCAATCAAGCAACCCACCAAACCACACATAATACTGGTGAGTAGCATTGAGAAAACTGCGGAAGAATATAACAACTGACAGTTAGTACATGGGACCTTATAAGACTCCAGGATTTCGCAAACAAACCAATAATCGCCCCTCGCGGTGCGTATGTTAGGTATAACATAGTAACGGGTTTGTGGTCGGTGATTAAAATATTTGTTAGGCGGTGTGGAACCAACCCCAGTTTAAGTATGCGCAATGAAAGAGAATACAGTTACCAGCATAAGAGGAGCCATTCTGAAGCAGCTGGTAGGATGTGCTAGACCTTCTAGAGTCACCGAGAGACACCGGGAATTCCTGGCGGGTGCACTAGCACTGCGTTCGCTAGCATGGAGAAAACCAACCTTGGGAAAAATCAAAAATAGTATTGCCCCGTCATCGTGATTCATACTCACAAAAGTCTCCCCCACTCCCGGTTGGCCGATCTATTGAGGGCCCCATGGCGCCAAGCCGTCGTCTCCGCTAGAGCCATGGGTGCAGTGCGCCATCGGGACATCGGTACTCAGAGGGTGGATAGTATCGGGAGCTGGCTACTGGAACTGGGGGATTTAGGCGCTGGCGTAACGGCAGTAGGGAGGATGGATCTAATCAATCAACCTTAGAGTAGTTGTCATACGATGCTGAGGCTTTCCTTGAGCTGGAGCTCTGTCGTTCCGGTCTCCTCCTCTTCCATCATACTTCGTAACCTCTCATGAGTGATCTTTCACGATGAGGGTCCGAAAGCGGTGCCCTGGATGCCTCTTTAGGGCGCGTTAGGATCCTTTTTTTGATTCTTCTGAGCAAATAACAAGTTCCTCCAGGCTACGCACCGCGACCCGGCGCACCGCTGCCGCCCCAGCACCCCGGCACATCACTGTAAGTACTAAATCGTCCATCATTCGGTGCATCAGCAAAAATTTAGGTTTGCATCCCGTGCGTCCCGTGCATCTGACGCACAGGACGCACGAAAGACAGATCGCGAATCAGGACGCAACGTCGGGCCTGATTCTGCGTTGCGTCTGCCCCCCACGCCTGGCGTCTCCGACCCTCCGCCCCCGAATCCTGGCCTTACCCAGTTCGCACAGCTGATATCCTGAGCGCCTCTGATTTGCCCCTCTGTTATCCCGGTCACCTCTTGTCTTCTCCTTCCCTTGCTCGGCGACGTCTGATCCGGCTCCTCTGTGTCCTGCCACACCCCGGTTTCTAGAACCTCTTTCCTGGCACTACCCGTACGGCTGGCCAAACGCATAAACTCCTCCGTGATTTACTCCCCACTCCCGCGACCTCTCCCCCTGTTTTTGCCTCTCTTGACGCCCGTTCCCATGTTCGCATTGCTTACGACGTCCAGGCATCTACTCCCGACGCTCTCCCAACACTTCTTATGTTTCTCCGGATTCTAGATACTCTCCCTTCCTCGCCTCTTTCGTCGGATGTTGCCCAGACGTCGTCCTCATCTCTGCATTTTCCCCTCATTCCTCCACATCTAGACCCTGACGATTCAAGTTGCTCTGCCCTTGATCACAATAAATCTAGTTTTAACTTTCAAATATTGAATTATTATTACTATCTAGCCTACTAGTACATCCTAAATTCTACTGTGCGCCATGACAGCCTCCCACATTCAACACTGAAAACTGGGTGCTTGACCCGCCGTAAGCTTGCTCAACCCCAAGCCAGATTTTCACTCGCCACCGCCTCGCCCTCAGGCTTATCCATGTCATCCTGCAATTGATCACTGGTTGGGTTGAAAAGCCCTTGGACGTCTTGTAAATCATCAAGACTGAGTGACAACTTACCCGACAGGGTTGGACTTCTTGTGAGAATGGAAGAAACACCACACGGATCTCCGACGTGTGGGGGACTGCTCCCCAGAAACCTTAGGTCAGGGTCTATCACCGTCTGTATTACCGGTAACCAACTCAGAGCTCAGTAGAGAATGGCTAAGGGTTCGAATTCGATAACGGAGTAATGTCAGGGAGGCTCGTAAGAATATGGAGAATAATAACAATACTCAGTTCGCTAAAACTACTAAGAGTATGGATAGATTGTAATATAACTAGTTATATTGATAAGATCTCTTCTCCGTTGCTGGTTGTCTAATAGCTGGGGAGGAACTTGTATATTTATATCCTGCGTGAGTTTCCGCGGCCGGTACATCTAATCCTAATACTAACTAAGTACATTATGAACAACTCAACAACTTTCGACCATATCCTTCAGGGTGCGAACACTCGTTGACCCTGAATTTTTCCTACTAGCTGGTCATCGGGACGTGGCTAACTTCGTCTTCCTGATGGTGTCCTAGACTCCGCCAGTCGAAAGCTACTGATGCCCTTGCCATATGAACTTAGTCTGTAACATGCCGCCCAAATGCTAACATGGCAGTCGTTCCTCTGTTATTGAAGTGATCAGTTTCAATATCAGACACCGGTGACCAACGCATAGGCATGACTGCATTCTCTTCACGAGAGTCAGTGGGCTTAGTGCTCCATTGTTTCTTTAATTTGCCTAGCGAGAGGTCATGTGACTACAATCCCCTTAACTCTCGTCCGTCTTGCGTTTGACTTGGTTCTCCAATAGAGACTCCAATGTTGAGAACGTGTAGCTCAACTGTCTTCTATTACGTTCAACTGGTTTCGTTTACCATATAAGATTTTCGCTCAAAATGTCCCGTGACTTTCAGAGCATGTCTTAGGAAGCTCAACATATTGGACCATAATACTAAGCAATAATGACCGATTTGCTGGATTCTAGTTGTATAAGCTTTGCGAAGCTCCCCTCTCATATATCCTGCGAACAGCTTCTGGTCGGACGGATGGCCGTGATGTATACGGGGTTATGATGAGGGGTCCCATTTAGTAGTTGATTATTAACGGGACAAAACTTCCAAAAACTGTGGTGGTGACGTCCAGTACCCACACCGGGGCCAGAGGGGGGTGTTAGGCTCGGTTGCAACTCACTTTTTGAGTACTGAATCCAGTAACGTATCCACATATGCCTAACATGAGCTTCCTTCTCAATAAGTTCGTCTCGAATCTTATCCTCCTTCTTTTATCCTTAATTCCTTTCAGAACTCAGTATGGTAGGGTAAAAAATCATCCGCGTTTGCTTGGCCACGGCAGGAAAACCTTTCCCAATTATTCTATCTCAGCCCTATTCGGCATATCCGGGTTTTCCCTATGGAAACTTTCTACCATCTCTTGAGCATGCTCCATGCTCTCTGGAGGTTCCCTGGTGTTCTCATCCTTCGAACAACCTTTCCATTTCACAAAATATTTGAGTTCGCGTATCCGTACATTCCGCCCGCGAACTCTTCTAGTATAAGAGATTATTTCACTCTTTACTATTTTCTCTACTTCCCATTCAAGGTCTCCTTCGATTTCCTCAGGCTCTCTGGGCCGCTGTTCTCGTTCCACCCGAATTGACGTCCTGTAGGGATCTAATAACGTTACGTGAAATACCGGGTGGATGTGCCATCAGTTTGAAATTTCGAGTTTGTGTGACAGTTTCCCTTTCTTTTCTAGGACCTTGAATGGACCGTAAAGTTTGGGACTTAATTTCTTAGACGGCCTCTTGGAACGGATATTCTTAGAATTCAGCATAACTTTGTCGCCTACTTTAATATCCAGCTGTTCCTTGGCCTTTCTGTCGTAATACTTCGTCATGGCTTCCCGTGTTCGTTCTAGAGTTTTTCCAGCCTTTTCATGCCAGTGTATCGTCTTCATCCAGTCCGCGTATATTGTTACGCATGGATTTTGCGCTTCCCTTTCTTTCATCCATTCCATCTGTGGATGATAACTGTAATTGGCGTAAAAGGGTGAAAAGCCATGTGCATTGGTTGTGGAGTTGTTGTAAGCGTGTTCAGCTAAAGGTAGTAGCTGATACCAATCGTCCTGATCGTAATTGACAAAATTCCGCAAGTAACCTTCCAGCACTTGGTTGGTTCTTTCAGTCTGTCCGTTGGTCTGAGGATGGTATGCTGTTGACATCTTCCGCTTTATGCCTAATGACTTGCAAAGAGATTCCCAGAATTCACCTGAGAATTTTGTGTCCCTATCCAATATGATTTCGGACAGTAACCCGTGAAGCTTCCATACTTCATGTAAGAATGTGTTTGCCACATTCTTTGCTGTAGCATTTTCTTGTAATCCAATGAAATAAGCCATTTTCGTGAATTGGTCTACCACAACCATGACCTGCATATGTCTTTGCGATTCTGGTAGGTGGGTTATGAAGTTGGTAGAAATAGATGCCCATGCTGCCTATAGAACTTGGAGCGGTTGTAGTAAACCATATCGAGCCTGTCGAGGGGATTTGTTGTGTTGACATTTGTCACATGACCGTATGTAGTCATTTATCCAGATTGTAATTCCTTTCCAATAGAAATCTCTAGTCGTGGTTTCCAGAGTCTTTTCTTAGCCGAAGTGCCCTGCGACCTTCGAATCATGGCAGCCCTTCATAACAGTAGTCTGTAACTCCTCGTTGCATGGTAGGTAAAGTCAATTCTTGTAGTATAAGAATTCTTCAATTAACTCCCACTGTTTCGGTAGCGGTTTACCCTCTTCTTGAGGTTGTACCAGCTCTAATTTTCGTCTACTCCATTTGGCGTCATGTCTTGCTGCTGTTTTTACCTGTTCTCAAAACTCAACAACAAATTTTTATATTTCCAACTTGGTGATTATCGCGTTTGACATAAGGATCTTGTTATCGTAGGGATTGGTACAGATTGTTACGTCCATTTCGTCGAGGTGTCTGTTTTCGCTCGAATCCGCTGCGAAAAAGAATGTTGTTGGTGAAGTAACTGTTGTTCATAGCGTTCGGGTCGGAATAGGGTCAGTACTCCCAAATCCTTTCCCAGCGCGCTCCGTTTCGGTTATGTTGTTGACTTCTATTAAGTCCGAGTCATCAATCTGAGTGACTATTAATTGAACAATACGGTCTCCATGGCGTATCTGGTAATCTGTTAAGCTGTAGTTTCTCAGGAGTACTTTCAGTTCTCCGGTATAATCAGCATTGTTTACCCCAGTGCCAACTTCAATTCTGTGTTTGCTTGCAAGACCACTTCGCGATGCAATCCTTCTATAGGTTCTGGTAGGAAGACTCATTGATACTCTCGTATCAACTAGTGTCTGTTCTTTAGCGGCTAGTGGAACATCCTTTAATGCGTAGAGGTCATGTCCTGCTGCCATTCTGGAACCCTTGGTAGGCAAGGTTGCTTCCCTGCTTAGCCTTTTTACTCAGATCTTCGTTTCAGCCCTGTACGACTCCTTCATCTCAATTCCTTCATCTTCCTCCATGGATCGGTGAACTAGAGAAATTTGAAAATGCTCTGGTTTTAAAATTGATTGCCCACTCTGCGCAGCTCCCTCCTCAGGACAGTACTCCGGCTGTCTACTTAATACATCAGGTTTTCCTCCTCTTGTTACAGGTTGATATATTATCCTGAAATTGAATTCAGCTAATGCCTGGGCCCAGCGAATTTGTCTTCCATTCCATTTCTTCGTTGTGAGAAAGTGTTGAAGATTTTGGTTATCAGAGTAAACCGTCACTGGCTTTTCTGTTCCGATAAGGTAGTGCCGCCATTCCTGGAATGCTTCCATGATTGCAAGCAATTCCTTATCGTGGATCTCGTAATTTCGTTCCGCCGAGTTCAACTTTCTGGAATGAAACGCTACCGGGTGTAACCTTTTCTCCCGAAATTGTGACAGTACACAACCTAATGGAAAATGGCTAGCGTCTATTTCGACTACCGTTTCCAACCCTGGATGGAAATGACAAAGTATTGGGGTAGTAACGAATTTTTCTTTTAACTCTTTGAACGCTGCATTTTGCTCCGATCCCTAATGAAACTTCTTTGGATCACCTCTCAGCGTTTCCGTGATAGGTTTACAGATAGTTGAGAAATTCTTGATGAACCGTTAGTAGAAATTCGCGAATCTGACAAAAATCTGTACTTCTCGTACTGAAGATGGGGGTTTCCATTCCCTAATAGTCTTGACTTTTCACTCGCTCATCTCAACACCCTTTGTGTTGATGCTATATCCGAGGAATTCAACCTCGGTTTGGTGGAAAACTGATTTTTCCACATTAACGGCCAACTGGTAATCCTGTAGCCGCCGTAGAACTCTTTGGACCAGATTGATGTGGTCCCGTTCGTTTTCGGAGTAAATAAGTATGTCGTCTATGTAAACAACAACTCCTTGATCCTTCCACATGGTCTCTCAATTTCCGCATAATTGGTATTGGGTATCTGTCCGCTATTGTGACCCGGCTTAACCCTCGTTAATTAACTACTAGTCGTAGTTTTCTGTCTGCCTTTGGAATGAATAATATAGGTGCTCCAGCGGGAGACATACTTCGTTGAATTTTTCCTTGCTTAAGCATTTCGTCGAAGTACTTTCTCAACTCTTTGAGTTGTATAGCCGAAAGAGGGTAAATGGGTCCCCAAGGTACCTCCTCACATTGCTTGATTTTGATCTTGTGGTCCCAAGTCCGCCTAGGTGGCATTTGGGTGGCGATCTCATCCTTAAATAAGAAGATGTAATTATGGTATGCCTTTGGAACCTTATTAGTTATCTCTTTTTCAGCATCGTTCTCCATGCACTGTATTCTTCCTATAACTTTTGCGTTTTTATCGAAGACCACATCATCGTCGTATTCCCACATATTCGCGATTCCTTCATCGTCGACATGGGAATTGCGTTCTATGTCGTTAAAAACCCATTGGGTTGGGTCTATAATGTTCGACATTTGATGGCCTTTACACCATCCCAGAGGTATAATAAGATTGTAATTTCCTGCATTCACTATTTCGCAGGATATTTCTGATCGTTGTGAGTTCGTCCCAATATCTAATAGTAATGTGTACGTAAAATGTTTTTCACCATGTAGTGTTGATGTGCCATCGAACCCTCGAATTTCAGTCGCAATCTTGCGCATAGTATAAGGAATATTTAATTCCTTAACGATATTCTTGGTAATAAGGAAGGCATTTGAACCAGAGTCTAATAACACGCGGATCTTGATTCGGTCTTCCTTCATTTCAATGAATACACTACCTTCTAGGCAGTCGTAGTGTAGTGGTCTCAATAGTTCTGTTTTTGGTCTTTTCGTACCTCGACAAATAAGTGGGCCTTTCGTTTTTGTAACATTGTGTATGAATGGTTGAGACCATGCCCGCATAGTTTCGGTCAGTTAGAGCTCCTCAGCCAAACTATTTCCATTAGCGTGGTATGATAGGAATTTTCTTAGCTTGTCTTTTGGCGTTTCACCAACACTCGAGGAGAGAGCGAGTAGTTCTTGGGTTGTGTATGTAACGGGGGCTCCCTGTGAGAAGATGGATCCCAAGGATGCGGCCGTCCCGAAGCTTTCTTCGTACGCAAAGTGAAGAACAAATATGTAAGAGAGAAAACCTTAACGGTGAAACTTAATATCGTTAAGCTGCAGCTTTACTCAATAAGTTCTCGAGAGGATAGTTGATCGTCTTAGGAGAAGAGGTCTCACATATACTTAAGTAGAATTATATTGCCAGCTACTCTCCATCACTCCTAAGCTCACCACCATCGCGAGCATGCCCATCTCCACTGGGCCTAGGGCTAACATTCTACCGAATGTTTGCCGGCTCTGCTAGTTCATTATCCGACGTGAAGTGTTCATGCAGTATCCTGACACATGCAATCAACTGCAGGAGAAAACTCTTCATATCGCTGTCCTGTTAGTGGCGAACTAACAGGTTACTGATAATCTAGTCTAATATCGAACTCGCTGTCCCATTCGTATTCGTCTATGCAAGTCGCGTAGACAACTATTACGTTTGACAAGTCTATCGTCTTCTACTGTCTTCGACACGATAGCTTGGTCTACGGACTCCTGTGATGAGACACTTAAGCCATTGGCATATACAGGCGCTACCTGTAGCCACTGACGATAAACACCTCAATCAAGACAAGACTACTACGATCTAGAGCTCGCTAACAACCTCCCGATATCTTACAGTCTTTCGGAGACATACGGGAGTCGAAGGTCTACCACTTACCCGGAGGCCTCCAGGGCTTCCAGTATACCTTACATACCTACCACCGTAGGCTTATAAGGATCAGTGGTGTATGCACTCGAGAATCACTTCTCGTGTAACCATTGGATCACCCCATGCCCCCTCATATATCCTGCGAACAGCTTCCAGTCGGAAGGTCGGCGACAACGTATGCGGTATTACGCCGCCCTCTTCAATCATAGGCTTTTACTAGTAAAGTAGCAACTTCCCTACAGTTGGCCCATGACTCATTGTCTGTACATCGGGGCCAGAGGGGGGTGTTGGACTCAGATTTCTCAATGTTCGCCCAAGGCAAGATTTTCTCCGGTTCGTAGCCCAACAACGGATTACCCGATTGAGCCCAGATTTGAACCTCCTATATAATCTTGCGTAACAAACAATCCTATGATTTTTCCCGAAACTTCGCGTAACTTTTTACGCTCAAGGTTGGGTAACTCCTATCCAAAAGTAGGGTAACCTGTTTACCAAGGTAGGGTAACTATACTCCCTAAGGTAGGGTAACTACCTGCCTTAGATAGGGTAACTCGCCGGAACTCTCGGAGACCATCCGAACCACCAGCGTAGACTTCCCTACCTACCCGGTATACCTTTTCTCGTTCGCAGTCTAAGCATTACCATTTGCTTAGTCTACATGGTAACCCTTTGATAGAGTTACCTGACTAGCCTAACCGTAACCCTTCCGGGCTCCGGCATGGGATAAGACTAAGTCTACTGTAAGATCCAGCAGGGTCGTTACAGTGTGCCCATTGTCATCCATACTATAGTTATTAGGCAACCCACTACCAGTGGTCTTTACCCCTGGCCGAAGGGTTCCTAACTAACCTGCTTTCGCAACCTGCAGGTCCTTTCGTGGGGGTCTCCGCGAATCATTCCAGCAAGTGTGACATATTACCACCAGGTGCGTAAAACTGACTTGTTACGTCATTTGCTTTCTTGCGCTTATAGTGCATCCTCAATGGTTTTGATCATTATCGGTTCATCAAGTGTGCCTGTTCGGTGCTTTCGTATCCCCCAAGGAAGAGTGTCTCGTCCATCTTGGTCTAGAGCCTTGTACTCTGCAGAGTCGAAGTATGCCTCGCTTGACTTATCGAGATTTCAGCCTTAGTCTTACTGACACTTCCGCATCGGTAATCCAGATGAATTGTCTTCGTCTGATCAAGATTGGTCCTTATCGGAGACCTTTAAGTTTCCAGATCACAAGTCTGACTACCATCGTTTATGTCCACAGTTGATGAGTTGTGGGATTCTGCCGTCTTAGAGAGCATTTAGAAATGTAGAGGCTCTAGAGCGCATATGTTCATCTTGTTCAGAATTTCGGCCTTGGTCTGCCGTATCGCGTTTCTTTTCTAGTTTCTCGCTAAGGTCGGGAGAATTTTCCTTGCTTAGATTTCGATTCCCATACCATGTGCAACGTGATGCCCAACATGGAATACCCGAACGCCGTTGCCGTCGGTGCCGTTTATTAGGCCTCGCCTAATCCTCCATCTCTTGATCCATGAGATTTTCCCATACTCTCGTAGGTCGTTCCACCCTTGCGACTTGTACCTTCGAGGCAGGTGGTCATTGGCCTTCAATCATGTTTATCCTGGGACATTGATTAGGCTGTTGACTATCATTTCGTCTTTCCTTCCTTGTTCCATGCCAAGGAACTCGTTAGGCCACAGAAATTTGGGCCTCTATCCGACAAGTTTTCCACTTATAGTTTGTCATTCCACAACGAGTACATCCTCACTTCTTTTGTCTCACATTGAAAAAGATATCTTGCGGGATACCCTTGTGCATTTTTTCCTGTTCCGAAGGTTTCCCAGCACTCAGGGTTTTCGTTGATCGTGTTTTATCGACCCATTTGGATGCCTTATAAGCCGCTTTTCCGGCCTTTGTATAAATCTTCCGTTTCTTGGTAGACTTGTCGAATTTTTTGCTATCATTTTCGTATTTCCTCTTGGATGATACGCCACTTGTTCCCTTGGCCTCGTCTTTGTCCAATTTTTGGTCGAACAACCAAATTTCGTAGTTGGTGCCTACTTCTCATAGTGCCACCAACCATTCCGAGTCAATGTCGTATTTCTTATGCAACATCCGTTCTAAGAGGTTGAGAGGTAATTTACTCTCAATTTCACATCGCCATGTAACCCCTGATATTTGAACTTTAATGATCAGGATTTGCATCTCCAACAAGAAGGTCGCTATCTTCCCATTATATTTCGCCTTCTTTATTTTTTGGAGAGCTACGCGGTTCTCCGCATGGCTTGCATACCTTGACATAATTTCTTGGACAAAACAATTCCACAATTTTAATCCACGAATTCTTTCGTGACCTAGTAGTTCTCCAGTCATGGATAATCGGTACCAATGCGTGAAGTGCCCAAGATTTTGTCCCTTGATGCTACTAAGTGCATATACTATACGCTCACTTTGGTGTTCCCAGTGTAGTGGATTCTGCTTAGAGTAATCCTCGCACTGTAAGATCCATGTCTTCACGTTTTGGTATGGTTTGTCTTCAGAAATGGGAGGTGCTTTGGCATGTTTTCGGGCTGCCAAGGCCATTCCTTTTCTAATGGCAGCTCCTAGGTGGTCGAATTTTTCATCTTCGTCGACCGACTATTCCCATCTTCAGAATCGCTTTAACATTGAGTCGTCGTCTTCGTGCCAACGAGGACTATCATCCCCTGACGAATCGTCATCGTCATCATCATCATCATCATCATCATCATCATCTGGGTTACCGCCTCGAACTCTTGGTGGTGGAGGTCCTTTATTTCCTCCTCCTTTCCCACTGTCTGGTTTGGGGTTTCCAGTCCCTGAAGGGCCAGCTGGGTCATTTGCCGGTTTCTTTCCCTTTCGAGCACCATACGAATCCTTGGGTGATGTTTTCTAATTACTCGGCGGGATCTCTTGGAGTAAGGGTACTGTTGGCTGGCGGATTGCTGTTACAAGCGTATCGAGTTGTTGCATTATTTTTCGTGTGTACTCTTCATTGCTAGCTTGGTCTTCTATCTGCCTCTGTTGATCATCCACTCGCCTCTGCTCCAATGCCGCTAATCACTACTCAGCTTCCAATGTAACGGGGGCTCCCTGTGGGAAGATGGATCCCAAGGATGCGGCCGTACCGAAGCTTTCTTCGTACGCAAAGTGAAGAACAAATATGTAAGAGAGAAAACCTT
>QLOI01001852.1:0-27759 GCA_003313605.1 Tuber umbilicatum | reverse complement strand
TATACCCTTTATCGTTACACAAGCACTGCCTCATACCAAGGAAATCTAAAGAACATGCTAGAATCCACTAGTATAATACTCGGTCATGTGGCTGTGTCACATAACCAACATAGCCACATCACCGGATAGGAAAGGAATAACGTAATTTCCAACACGGGGCATGTCGGATACTGCATCGTGCCTCAGTTTGGCAGCGGTACAATATCACCCCCCGAATGGAATCGAAGTGGGCAGTAGCGTTCCCGAGGGTTAAATTAAAGAGACGCATTAGTATGATACCACCCAATCAAGTGAGGGTTTCTCACGATAGGTCCCCGTGTGAAAAAACCTTAGGGAGTTAGGAAACAGTCTTGCTTCCCTTGGGTGCGGGGACCTGGCCTGAAGTTTTTCGGTACCATTGTTCTTTACCGATAGAGCACGGCTGAGCGTTAGACTAGGGTACCCGGCAGGATGAATTTGGGATCAATGCCATCCCCCCTTTATCAACATTACCTTGGCCGGTATTGCATAAAGTCCTTGGCCTTTTCAGACGCAGGTCCGCCGGGTACTCGTCTATCCCAACCTAGTTCTCCATATCTTGCCGGAGTTGGCCAAATCACACCTCGGGAAACTTGAGCATCACTCCCTGGGAAAACAGAAGCATGAACAACCGTGGCGTTAGGAATCTTGATCGTTTTTTTTATATGGCGCTAACACTACGCTTGCCTTGCCATACGCCCAGAAGTTTATCAGACGCCTTATCTGAAAACTCTAAATACCTTCGTTCACCCCAATCGCGAGAGTCACTCTGCACCTGGTCTTTCAAGTGCTTCCCGTGATCGATCGTGCACCCTTCCTGAGCCCAAACTCCACCCACCCCACTTTACATCACAATACACATCGGCCTCCCGCACTTGCTTAAAACTAGGAGTGGTCGTAATCTTCTGACGTTTGTGAATACAACTGATATTGCCTACAGCCGGGATTCCGGGTTTTCGCCTGGATCCCGGTGTTATACGCAGTAATAGTGGTCGTGTTCACAAGCATCGTTCATATACGAGTAACATGGTTCAAGCCATTCGGATATGCGTCGCAGTGAGATTTGAACTCCTCCCAATATATCGCTTTCCCCCAGTTGCCGCCGATACCTAGCACACCAAGACATTTCCGTCAAAAAAAATCGGCCTCCGCTCGAGTATCGAGTACTTCCGGTATCGATCGCAGAAAACCCTACGGTAGTGCTGCCGCCCCCGGCTCGCAATAACCCCAAATGCGATTTTTGTAACGCATATCATGTATATCACACACACGGCAAGACAAGGTAGAAGCAGTGGAGGATTTCAGGTTCCCTTTTGTTCCAGCCTCCGAATGTTATACTCGATCATGATAGGTACAGTGGATGGAACGAGTACCGTGCGATATGATACTCTAGAACTCCGGATAGCGCCCTCCGTGAGCTAACTTGAACGGGCTCAACCCGCTTATTGTGGATTTCCCAAAGGTTGCGACAGGGAGCCTAAGGCTTCCCGTGGGGGTTCTCTTTGGAGCTTAATTGGGCAGTAGCGTTCACTGGGGGCCCCAAGGGTTTCACTCTACTCGTACGAGTAGAGAATCGGATATGCTGGAGTACTGTGAATCCTCAAGTTTACTGGCCTGCCAAGTGCTAATTAAACAGATTTCCGAATGAAAAAAAGGGGGGGTTCGCAACCTTTTGTTCAGCAAGTTTTTTTTCATAACCTTTGGGGAGCCAACGATATGTGCTGGGACGGTGCTGATGTGTTTCTTCGTAGTGGGCGGGAAAGAGAAGGATGTAATAGACCCTGATTGCTTGGAAGATTCCGATTCCAGTACGGGGAACATGAAGAACGGCAGAAAAAGAAAGTATATGTAAAGTTAAACGTGGGATAGCAGCAAGGTATGCGCCATGAGGGCGAGATGGTTTTCGTGCATGGCAGCTATCGTTCGAGGTACTGTACGGTGCGAGTACTCGAGTATCGCCCTACTACGATTGGTACTTGTGAGAAATAGTAATCGAGTATTATTAGTACCGGTAGTGGACGGGCCATAAATTTGCATCGAAATGCGTGCTCAGACCCATAGACGGTGCAGTACCCCTCCTTTTTATCCCGTGTCAACGGCGAATTGCGCCTTGTGTTACCTGGACACGAGCGGGACACGTTCGACACGAGAGGCCAGCCAGAGGATGCTTGCAGGTGATGAGATGTCGAATCACCCCTGCAATTTCAAGATGGACCACTGCGCACAGTAGAGAAAAAAGGAACACAGTGACAGGGTAGCCTCATTGAATGAATTCCTGAACAGATGCTGTACGGTAGCTGATATAAATCTCATAACGCCTAAGTTGTCGTGCCATTGACCGTGTCTCAAGCGTAGCAGCACCGGTATTTGAGACCATTTCGTGGGGTCGTGGAATTTTGGCTGTGACTTAGAGGTGCGCTGGGGTACCTCCTGGCGCTCTTTGGTGGGCATTCGAATGAGTAAAAAATATTTGTGTTACGCTTGGTGCTCGAGATGCTCCCGAGAACTGCAAGCGAATCACCCTATTGCGGCGAGAGTGCTAGTTGAGGCTGTCAATTGGTAATACAGCCGCCCGATGCGGAGATGGGATTGAGATAGACGATGGTTCTACGAATTTCTTTCACGAGAGAGAAAACGAGAAAGAGAAGTGAGATTGAAAAGTGAAAACTGCCCCTGATGCTCGCTTCTTGGTTCTATCCCTCAATAGAAAACCCGGCTGCCTACAGTGGCCCCAAGGTTTTGCATCGGTAAAGACGAATCTAGTTTTTCGGAAGGGCTCTGGCGATGTTTCAATTGGTGCAATATAAGGTATTCACCCTTTTTTCCCATATCTATATGACACTCTGATGCCGGGTCTGATCCTTCCTCGCATCGCCGAAGGTAGCTCTGCCAAAATACCACCTACGTTCTGTGTATGCACCCAAGATGAAAAGGTGATTTGATCACGTGTGAGGGTAAGTAACATATCTCTGCGGTTTTCAGCGACAAAACAATCATCGCAGTGCGCACGAAGGATAGAAAGGCGAGGGTAAATGCAGGGTAAGCCGTCCAGTTCTCGATTACCTCGTATCGAAGTAGGAGTGATAAACCAGCCCAATTGGAAGGTTATTAACAAGTTCCTTGGAAGTTTTGGAACCGAGTAAATAAATTGGAATACTACCTGCTATGCATTGGTGACGCAGATCCATACCGCCGGAGTGGATCAAGGGGGGTGTCTGTTTGGTTTTCTTGGGCTATCTTATGAGAATGGAGCAGCTTGTCTTCCGCCGTCCTTCCGGCGATTGCTACTTTGAAATACCAATATAATATCTTTGGAACAAGCGTATTTGTTAATGGAGTCTCTTAATTCCTATCCGACGTTCAATAACCTCCGGACGGCCACTTTAACCGTGAACCCCGTCCCAGTGTGCGGTGGGCCGCCTGCTCTCCCCTATGGTAAAATAACCCACCTAAACCAGCTGAGTCGCCGCCCTACCCCAACCTGCACTTGCTTATGAAAGTACGGCCCAATTGCAGGGCTTGAGCTCTATCAAGCTTTAAGGGATTGTCCACAGACTACATACAAAATATACGCCACATTCCGCTGAGATCGTGGATTCTCACGCGAATATTATTATCCTACGGAACCGTCATCCTCTTCAACTCTATGATACAAAGATGGGTTATCCTTAGTTTGGGGCCCTGGGATCATGTCAATGTGAAAAATTCACCGTCCTTTATAAGACCATTACTAACCCGGGGGTTTTAATCGGTTAATAGGAAGGCAATTGCCCCTAGCTTTCCTTGTGGGTACCCAGGACGTGAAAAGGAAGGTTCCGTATCGTGTTTCACTTGTCTACATGATTGAAGGAGAAATTTTTTTAAATATGATACCATGGAAAACAGGGGGGAGTACCTTTATAATACCATCCTTGGTGAAAACATACCATCAAAGGCTTCACCTCGCCATGGTCAAAATATTTACTTTAGTACACAGCTTTCCCTAGAGTTTTTTGTTTCTTGGGTAATGCAAAAATATTTAGAATTACCTGAGACGTAGTGATATTTTTCTAAATTTTCTCTAGAGTCCTCTAGTAATTTTCTGGGGAGTCCTGGAGCAACGGAACACACCTCTCTTAAGCAAGGGCAAGCTGGGAGGATTCCGTGCAAAAGTTTCCATTTTTCAATGGTATATTTCTCGGCCGATGGTATCCGGAAGGCTTTTTTTCACCAAGAGCATGGTTTTGAAAAGGTTCACTCTGATTGAAGGCTCGGCGATCACTGAGCCCCCTGGCCATATTCTCTAGCCGCATCAAGAGTGGATTCTGGCGGGTCTCCCATGCTGCCTTTCGATAAAGAAAATCTCCCTCGAGAATTGTAACGCAATGATTCTATCATCCTTCATCCCTCCATTTTCAGGAATGAGGGAAATACAAAGCATCGGAACTCTATTCTTGATAACAATAGACCTACTATATCATTCCCGTGGGCTTCTGGGTTGTCCAGTGCCTGTGACAGTGAGGCAAACCGCCTTCCGCCGGGTTAACAATGCTAACAAAACTTTCCTGGCGACAGACCGCAACAAGGTAGCATGTTGGGACATCTTGGCTTGGCCGCCTTCCTCTAGTCACCACCGGCGAATGCTCTGTATATTTACATTATCCTCCGTTTGAGAGGGCAGTCGGTGGTCTGGGCGGCCGGCTCGAGATGTGTAGTGCTTCTAGCGGTCCCGTCCGGTGAAGGATGGTCAGGATCAAAGAGTGAGAAGAAGAATGCCGTCCAGGACTTAAAATGCCAGACTGACAGAGTAAAGGCGAGGCGGAATTGCCCCGTTAACTGTAGTAATTAACAGCTCAGATGATATCAAGTCCCAACGGAGCTAGTCTTGACTTTCGGGTGAGTAGAGTCTATGAGGATTTTGAGCTGCGGAGAGTATTTTATTCAAATAAAAGGATTTTACATGTTACTTAAGTTAGCAGAAAGATGGTGCCTACACAAAAGTGTTCTCTCCCAAAGGAGAGAGGATATCATACAACAAAAATCCTACGGGAACTGTTGCTGTCACTACGATCATTGCCACGGGTGAGATTGATAGTTGGGGGGGCCCCAATAGGATTAGTGAAAAATTTGCAGTATCTTCTATCTGTAGCACACATCATAGGTCTGTGTTTAGCGGCTATGGGTTTCTTCCATTGTTAGGTTGCATCAAATGAAAGGGGGAATTGTGGAAACGGTCGGGTTTGGGTGTTTGGCTGTCTTGGAAGCAAGCAGATAGAGGTAAAAATTAGAAATCCCAGGTTTTGACACATTTCCAGACCTAGGTGGGAGTTACCAACAGCGCTGCCCACCAGAGGATGCAGTGCGCATTGAGGGACCATGAATCCTCCAACAAATGTCCTTCTACCGGTACTTGGACTCGCTACGAAACTATACCTGATGTAGGTAGAAATGTCCATTGAAGTTTCCTATTTGAGACTTCGCGGTGGACCTCGTCCGGAATCGTTTTTACAGATCTTGGCGTGCATGGGCCGAGCCTTGGTATATCGAGCTTGATTTGACTTCACGAAACGAATTTGACCTCAACGACTTTAACCCTCGTAACACAGCCAATATCACCCCGTTTTGAAAATTTCCTTTCGTTCTTGGAACCTGAGGAGCCACAGAACGAGCCATGTTGACCTTGCACTGTTTGAGTTCGAGTCAGGCCTTACCGAGCTGGAAACCTATCAGGTTGCATTAGTATATAGCAAAGCCGGGGGAGAGGACGGCAGTGTGATCAACCACAAAGTCATACCAATATCCGGCTCCAAAATCTCTGTTCTTGACATAAAGGGGTCCTGGATACGTCCACCGCAAATTCTCTAATAAGGCCCTCAATTCCATGTCCGATTTCATGGTTTTTCCGCCTTGGCTAGGTGGGATTGGGGGAACTAGGTGGTCAGCCCTTGTCATTGACCCATGTTATCTGTAATACGGCACCACTCAGGTTTGTTTGCGCAAACTCTCTAAGAGTACCAGCTAGCTTCTTGTCATGCCGAACGTCATCTACTCGAGTAGATTTCTAAAACTAGAAGGTCAGGACAAACCATCCGTTTCTGCCCATAAATCCCGGGCTTAACCGCTGACTGAACGGGCTCCTAACTTCTATGGCCGTGGGCAGTGCACATCTACCCAACAACTGTAAATTTAGTCTACCGTAGTCCACAGGACAAGCCCGGACTGGCTGAGCAGTTACCTACCAAGGACCAGTCCTTGGTGGGAAGGCCATAGGAGTGTCCATCCGAAATTCTTTAATACGGGGAACTGAAAAAAAAAGCTCCGCCTAGAGTTACCGGTAAGGTCAAAAAGCATCACGGTGCGGCAGGCCGACCAGATCCTGGCGATCCCGTAGCGCATCTGGAAAGTACGACCCGTGAACCCCGTAGCAAGCCGAGAAGGGCCGCCTGCACAACTGTGGATGGAAAGGGCTACGGAAGCACCGAAGGTGTGCACACTGATTACAAGAAGCTTGGGCATGAGGTCAGCAGATGGACGGAGAAATTTCTCCCTTTGCTCGGTTCGATAACTGCCTAGTGGATCTTTGAGCCATGGAATTACTTTGCGGATAAGAGTTTTGATGTCCTTGACTGAGTGATATTCTGAGTTTACGAGTGCTTATGATCAAGCATCAGCCCCTCACAAAATATTTTGCGGCGCTTTATATGAACTTTGGGCTAGCAAGAAATAGAACTAAAACAATTAAGGACTTTAGCATTAGATTTAGTTCGTCGAGAAGAGAAACATCGCTTGTGTTCAAAACAGGAAGGTTAATGGGGAGGTGATAGCACGATCAAACCCTGTAACTTGAAGGCCGGCGGGGTACAAAGCCAGAAGCCAGCCGGCCACTAAGGGTACTGCTATCCCCTTCCGCGGTTCCCTCGAGATGATGCTCGTGGAATCAGTGTTTAAATACAGATCTCCCAGATATTTGCAGACCAGATAGAGCCCCCCCCAAGGCCGACGAAGCTCTCCTCAGTAGAGACAAAAATGACGCAGGGAACTCTATTACGGGAGTGTAAGAAATTGAGGCAAGGTATGTGGGAAACAAATTGCTAAAGGGGTGTAGTAGAAATGTCCGGTGCGCAAAGTGATGATGGAGGGGTTAGCTTTGGTGTCCTAGTCAGGATCTATAACCTGCCTTCGGAGGCTCACCAGGAGGTACTTTTCCAAACAAATTTAAGGTTGGCAGGTGAGGATTTTGAACCATAAGTTATGGGGTTTTTGAGCTTCCCTACATTTCCTCTTGCGCGGCCTTGGATAAAGCTTTTACCCCACTGGGGGGACAATTCTTAAGCAAGGCGGGCATACGGGCGGTTCCTTCCAATACGATTACTTATATGGTGGTTATTTTTGAAAGCAGAATTTTATGAAGTGGTGCTCTATTTTTATGATTCACAAGGATGCGTGTGGGACTCGACTAGGAATGCTATCACGGGAACGGATAGTAATCTTGTGGGAAGCTCTGGCAGTTGACGTGTGGCACAATTATGATGCTTGCATATGGAGCTCTGGGTAACTGGCGGTATGCCCTTGTCCAAATTCCCTATCGGGCGGGGCCAGGAGCCGCGGGACCAAGTTCGGTTGTAATTTCTCACTGCCCACCGGTGGGAACTTTCTGTCAAGTTACTCTCAGAAGCTCAACACACTAATAGAAGCCTCCGAACCAAGGGGATTTAGAGACCGGATCGCGCATTGTTTGCTTGCCTTGCGTACAGGATGTGCGGTCGATGGATGTAATCCGTATCCGCGACAGCAGAGCGGACGGGTGTCACCCCCTGACATTTCCGAAGCTGGATTTACCCTCGAGCAAGAAACATCAGCCAATCCGGCCACATCTCTGAAGGGATGGTTCGAGGTTCTGAACTTTGCTGTCGGGGACCGGGTCTCTGGGAGGAGCGTTGGTATTGTCCCGTTCCGGGGTCAAGGGTATTTATATTCTCCTCCATCATAGATGCCAAGAATTGTCTAGCACGGGCTAGATAATGTCTATGCCTAGAGAGAGCGGAGAGCAGATTTTGCTAAGTGAGTTCCACTGCACAGCACAAGTACTAGTACCTCGCCTGTTGCTGGAGGCTGTGAGCGAGGGTCGGTTCTTTTAGCGGGTGAAACGTTGCAAGGGTTGATAATTACTTGCTGCTCTGACGGGGGGAATGATGCAGGAATGCAGTGTTCTGCAAACCTTCACATAGGGGACAACGAACCCAGGGGATGCGAATAATGCTCGTATCATACAGTGAAAAAAAATCTGGTGGGAATCGTCAAAGTTGGTAGGTTGTTATCCTCTCCCCTTGTTCGTTGTCTCATCTAATTTACCGGTACGAGTACTACAGGTTCACTATTCACGGATGAATTTATTTACGTTACTCCTTACCGTATACAGATATTGGACACAACACCAAGTGCTAATAACCAATGACCGGTATGGCTGGCCGGTGGAACCAACCCAATTTTTAACCGTTACTCCCTAGTCTGTGAGCCTTTTCTTCTTCGATCAGAGCTCGGGAGCCTATATCCCTTATAGTTAATGCAACACACAAGTGTTGTGTAGTGTCAAAGTGCTGTACCGTACAAGTACTGTACAGTACATGTAATCAAATGAAAGCAAGGAAACCGTTGCATTGAAATACTGCGAATGAGTACCTGTTGAATCAATGATGCAATGAAGACTTCCGGTAATCAAACCCGGGGGGTCAGAAGGGGGGGGAGGTTGAATAGGGGTTACTGAAAATCGGGATAGAAAGGGGTTCTTTAAGGTCTTGGTAAACATAATAATGATGGGGCTATGCTGCGTGAAGGGCTTCGAGAAACCGAAGGATATTTGCTGGATCTTTGAGAATATTCTACCTGGTTATATGCTAGTTTACTCGCTTCTGCCACGTTTGGCTTCCCTCAGACATTGTTTCACTTGTTTCTTTGCTTCCAACTCGCTTCAAATGTCATTGTTTATTGTTTCTTTTGAACGGGTTCTACTTGTATCTTATACCGGTAGCACCCCGGTTCGAAAAAGCGCGTTCAGCCCTTCGATCATTTTTTTATTCCAACCATCCCCCTTCGTTGCAACGTTGCGTCCCGGTAGAACTCAGCTGCGAAGCATCCCCCTACCGTACTCGGGTATGGGTATCAGCGAAGGGGTGGACAGGGGTTTGAAGTCTCCGTGCTTATTACTGTCAGAGTTAAGAAATGATTCGATTTGGTAGGTAAAATAATGCTAGGAAGGTTGAGCTCTGACATCTTGTGCTCCTGCCCCCTAACTACTAACGTCCATACCCAACAAGTTCATCAAACTCGGATTGCCGGTGTTACCAAGACCCTGTGGTTGATTTTCCTGATTTATATCACCTCACTTCAGTGCTACAAATAGACCAGCCAATCACCCAACGACGGCGAAGTGAGTGAGTGCAAAAAGGACCTTCCCTTTGTCCCTTCGGAAGTACTAGTACTCTTCCACCGTACAGTATTCATTCCGGATATTGCCATATCCAATGGGATACTCCGAGTCCTCAGTTGACTTCACCCCGTGGGCGCAGATGTCATTTCTATGCCTATTTTGACGGGCTCAGTCAGCAGCTCGGCAGTGCCCCATCCTGTGTAACCGAGCGATTGGGAGCACACTGTTACGGTAAGACGCTTTGGGCCATATATGCCATGGCATCGGTTCTTGCCAACCTGTAAGGGATAAGTACTTTTAATTCTCAAATTCATTTCCATGGCTAGACCCCCATCAGGTTTTTTGTTACGAATAGGAAGGGTGCGGAGTAGTATGGTTCTCTACAGCACCATACTTGGAAGAATACGAGGGGAACAAGGGTGGAGGGAATGGCTATTGCCTAGTGTGCGACGCGAAGGCGTCAGAGGTGTTCACTAACGGTATTCTCATTTTTAATAATTACCGTGGAATAATGGGTGGTGTGAACAAGCGTTGCTCGAGTGGAATTGCAGAGGGAGTACGATACCAGTAGAGCCCCTGATATCTCTTCATGCTACCGTCTTTAGTCTAGATAATAAGTATATATAAACCTCCACCACCACCCCCCTCTCCAACCTCTCCTACTCTTCACCACCACCGCCGCGCTCACAGCTCTACCCACTACACTACATTCACTACTCTCCTATACCTCACAATTCTTACCTTCTCTAGCATCTATCTTTAACTTCCAACCTACCGCCAAACCCGCAAGCAAAACAAAAATGCAATTCAAGCCCGTACTCCTCATGGCCCTCCTCACGGCTGTCGTCAGCGCCACTGCTGTCCCTAACAAAAAAATACCCTGCGATAGCGAATATCACCCGTGCAACCTTATGGGAAAGTATCCAGACTGCTCACCAGAGTATATCGAGGCTACGAAAGAGTATGTCTTTCCTTTTCTCCCATTTCCTCGGCCGACTGGATATCTAGATGAGATGTGGGTTAGCTGACGGTGGAAATAGGTGCGTCGACAGCGGGTGCATTCAGTGGATTATGGATCCTTTGAAGCATTGTTATGAATATGCTTAGAAAGGTACTGCTTAAGTTGGTATAGCCTGGGGGGTATGGTGAACCGCGCTGGAGAGGATGTGGGAGGAATGCAAAGTAGTTTTTATTGGAGGGGTCGGTGGTGGGGAGGTAGGACTTTTTTGAGGGGAGGGCAATAATCGGAAACTGGTCAACAGACAGCATCCCGATCTTTTCGTATACTGTACTCTCGTTTTTGCGAGGTTTCTTGCTGTCTTGTTGATTACTTACTCATGGGAGATTACAAGCGCTCGTCTATATAATTTCCTCTGTGCGCGGCCGTGGAGAATCGGTGATAGAGTCGCGTAGTTAAAGCTCTTATTCGAAAGATAAACTCAGGAGTACATACCAGTGTGGTCCTCACTACGACACCGTACAGTAACTGCCAATGGGGCCTGCTGGAATGAAGACCCTGTTTCCCAAGATGTATTTTGGGCACATCAGTACGAGCTAGTGATTTCCCCCACACAGCACATTTCCAGTCATGTAACGAGCCTTTTAGCCCCGACCAAGGGGAAAAAACCGGAGATGCCTAGCCCCCATACGAGCATTGTACGAGTAGAGTGTAATATATTGTCTTACCAACTTTGAGTTACTCAAAGACAGCGTTCTGTTGATAGCACCCCGGGCCTGGGTTCGTACAGCAGGGGTTTGTGCTGCACAGTACTCGTACAGTACAGTAGGTTATTCAGGTGAGTCCTGGTTCCACTGTTTGAGCGTATATCAGGATTATCTGCTATTCTATTATATATTGGTAAAATGATGTAGCCCAATACGATCTTACCCCCGGATATCTAATGCGTATTGTTTTCTGCTTCTCTTGGCTTGTTTCTGTGCAGTGGTGGTATTAGCATTTTGTGTTTCACGAATTTAGGCCTTGTGATTGATTTAAAATGAATATTTCAGAGCAGCCTTATATATAGCATTCTGGCCACAGCATGAACGGCTACCTAACCTCGATAGGTATATTCCCATAGTTAAAGTTATCATGGCAGGTCTTGCAGGGTTCGGCCTAACACATGTGTTAGTCAATCACCCAATCCCATTAATCTAATTTTTTTTAATTATGTCCACCTTCGTATTCAGGTGGCCCTAAAAACGTTATGTTGATGCTAGCCAAAAGTCAGCGGGAGGATCATCGAATATAGAGTAGAACCCCGAGCGTATACGGAAGTGTACGTCTCGGGAATACAAGTATCAAGGTCTTACAAACTGGGCTCACTCAATTGCCGTACGATAGCAGTATCCTAAGGGAGGCGGGTAGATTACTATCAGCTTACTAGATCTTTTTCATGTGCGATATCTCCAACTGGTACAGGCGCTATCAGGTTGCTAGAGATGGCTGGGGGGTGCTGCGCTCGAGCAAGCACTCTTAGAACTAGCAGGCGTGATTAACAGCGCACCATAGGTTTAGTTTGACGGGTCAACCGGACTGCTAACACTGGTCGATGAGATCCAACACTCCTAGAGACTAGAGGGCTCAAGCTATACCATGTCAGGAAGAAATTGTCCCCTCTTAGGAGCTTTTTTCTCTAAACTCGTGGACTAGGGGCCTGCTGGGGATAGCGAATAGTGAGGGCATAAAGTTGGATATCTAGTTCCCTAGGGTTTGCCATTACCATAGCCTCATTTCACGGGATTCTTTTCCGTAAGAGAGTGTGGGTCTTGTAACTCCCGCCTTTTATTATTTGAGCATAGTGCTCTGGTACTGGTCCCGTAGGAGAAAGATGAGATACAGAAGACTAGTAGAGGATTTAATGGGAAACATTGGCGGGTGTGCCAAGCAGTGATCAGAAGGGATTGAAATCCTATACGAGTGCTAGACCCCTTGGATCAGTTGACTTATTCGCGTGAGCTTTGATTTGGAAAACGATTGGCCAGATAGTCGGCTGGTATCACCCAATGCTCGGCCTGCCATAACGATAGCAAGTAATGCCTGCTGCGAGTAACTCGGGATTTTCCCAGGATGGCCTTAACGAAACCTGAAGAGAGAACGAAAGGATGAAGTGGTGAAAGTAGAATCGCGATAGACAGTAAGCAGAGTTGAACATGGAAGGAGGGAACAGTGATGACTAACAGCCTATCTACTACCCAAGGATAAGATCAGATATATATCGCCCAAACTCCAGAAAACTCAACGTAGTCTAAAGAAACGCACCGAGCTGACAAGTCATGATGTAGAGCCATCCTGATATCTCATGATCCGCGGCGGCCCCTCGATTCTATGCCCTATGCGAACTACCATAGGCCTAATTGTATAGAGTGTGAAAGGAACAACACAAAACCTAATGCCTAATGATAATGGGTATCAAAAGAACCAGAATCCCATATCCTATGCCAAGCGGCACCTGATGTGAAATCAACAATCCCCTTCCTTGTGCCTACTCACCGCACGCTTCGAGAACACATGTTTGATTAACCTCCTATCCGCCTAGTCAATTATCCGACAGACCGCATGCTCTGTGGGCTGTAGGTAATCCAGCAGGCCGGACCAGAATGCCAGATGCAGAGCAGTGTTTTCAGTCCGTCCGCCATTGGGGTAGGACTGGACGGCCTACGGCTCGCAGTCCGCCTTTTTGGGGGTGCTAAGATGGACTACTCCCGGGGGGAACCTGGCGCGCTGTGGGGGACCATAGTCTTAGAGCTTGGACCTCTGGTACTGGAGCTAATTGAATTAATACATAAAACAAATCATTTCAGATCATGAGTTATCACTCGTCTCGTCTTCCCACCGTCACTCCCCACCCCCGGCAGTCCTTTATCATCCTTCGCCGCCCCTCTATCCTGAACACGCATGCCGCACTCTGTAGGGCCCGCGGTCCCGCCCAAGGGCCGCTATTCTGCGCTTTGGCCGGCCTGGGCACCCCTTAGGGATAAGAATCTAAGTGGTGGGCTCGGTTCTATCGTTGTTTATTTTTTTGGGTTATGTCGTTGCAGGCGGTGAACGGTAGTTTGCATTTCGTGATGCCAGGTAGGGAAACCAAAATGCCCGGGGCCATGCATAGATATCGTCCAATATGCCCTGTTACTAGGGAATGGCTAAGGCTTGGGTTATTTCAAGTATTGAACCGTCGGGTATGATACATTTTTGGGTTTTTAGATAATTCTATTCTATGCCCAGTTTGGGTGTATCCGTTGTTCAATCCTATTGTACATCGGAGTGTTAAAACTGATTTTATTATCTTCTGGGTTTTGGTTTTTCGATCGTTCTATTCTATTACTTTGGCATCTCGGGATTTTAGGACAATTCAATTCTGTTCCCATTTTAGGTTTTCTAATTGTCTGTTGTATGATTGGGTTTTGAGACAGTCCTAATCTCCCCTGGATTTTTCTTTCTCTATTGTACTATTCTATTAGGCCTTTCGGGTTCTGGGATAGTTTTATTCTATTCCCAGTTTGGGCTTCCTAATTGTTCTATCCTGTTGCATGTTTTGGTTTCGATGACTTTACTATATTCTGGGTTAGGGTTAGCCCTAATAAAACAAAATCGAGGAGATTCCAATCTCTTCATTTCTGTTCTGTAATCCCTGGACCCCGAATATCATGGAGTTTAATCTCGGATATCCAGTCAGGTCCTCAATTGGAAAAATAGGATCAACCAGATGGCCCAAGATATCCTTCTGCGTGAGAAAGCTGAAAGTAGTGACTTACAGCGAGAATGAATTTGTCTTTTTTCTTCCTTGCGTGTGAATATCTGCTTTTCCTTTTTCGGTCGTAAAATACTTGAACTCCGTAGGCAAACTCGATCCTTCACTTTACCATATATGTTTGGAATAAAAACAATGAGTTGACCTCTTGGGGGGCTCAGGAGGGCTGGGTTTGCATGTGCGGATGATAAGTATCCTGTGCGAGCTAACGTGCAGAGGACCGGGAAATGTCCTTTTCAATATCCGAACACAAGGATCACCAAAATATATGACTGATTATATTTGCGCATCTGAGCGCCTATGATAAATTGGTGCTTGAATGTTTGGATAAAATTTTTTTCCTCAATCTTTCCCTATTCCGGGCTTTCTATGTACTGTGTAAATCAAATTCTGCTTTATCATTTTGAGCCTACAGACCCCGGCCGCAAGTCCGGCAGTGTTCGGGTACTCGAGTACTCGTCTGTTCCCAGTACGGTACTCGTACGGTACAGTACATTATCTTTGCACTTGGTCAATAGAGCTTGTAGGACTCATGGAATAAAAACAATCCCTATCTCCTCCCCGGTTCCCTGTCGAATCCCTACCCTCACTATGCAAGACGACGCACGGGTGAGCAGAGCCTCGCCATTGGCCAGGCCAATCATTTATCTTGTTTTGTTTCAACCAATGCTACATTATTTTTGAACCGAGTTAACAGACCTTTTAGCGTACGAGTTATACGGTACATTAGAAATAATTAATTCTATCCCCCTGCTCCCTGTCGAATCCCTACCGTCATTATCGGGACGCGATTTGCACGAGCAAGGAGACACTCTCTATCGCAGCTATTCTCGAGACTGTTGTGCGTGCGGTGAGCGGGGTTCCGTTGGAGGTGATCACTGCCACTCTTGAGATGAAATTTGTATTGTGGGGCCCGAGAAATCCCTCTGTGAACTTGGCAAATACTCGTACTGTACACTTGTGCTACCGTCCCGGGGGGTCTCTTATTCTGCTATTGAGCCTAGTTTGGCGCTTGTTGTAATACTTTGTTATAAAATAGAATGCATTTGACATTACACAGCGCCTTCTCCAGTGTTCCTGTTTTCTAACGAACCTTCACCTCCGGGATCTGTCTGAGGGAGTGGTATCCAATCCAGCATCGGACCCCATCCTCTAGTATCATCATGCATCTACAAAAGCCCGGTACAAAACGATAAAATAAAAACCCGACCGCCCCCTGCACCCCTGCTCATGTGTGCCAGGTCTGGATCTGAATATTTAATGTTGGAGGTTCGATTACCGATGCGACAAGCCATTCAAAGGAAACATGTACCGTATTTGCGGATGTGTTTAGTCGCATCGCATGCTATATTGCCCCCACCTTGGGGATAAACAGACTGTAATGGCAATGGAATGATCTTGGTCACGCACGTGCATGCGTTCACCATATCCTTCGTGCACCTGATGTTAAAGGCAGCGAGCCTGAAGACCCGACTCACACCTGCCCTTTTCAGCTTACCATCTCTAGCACAGGTGAAATGTAGGGCTTGCGAATACGCGGGCTCCATAGTCTGGTAGGGAACTGGAGTCTGTTCTGCGGAGGCGAGGCATCCATATGTGCAAAATCAATTGGGAAACCGGGGCCCATGATGGGGCTCACCGAGGAAACCTCATAAAAGTTGAGCACTAGTGATAAGACTTGCATTCATGCATCAAATTCGATAATCACAATGGATGATCTAGGCCGGGGACCATGAATGGTAAGTCCAGACATGAGACTTCAACTCCGAAGAAACTGAAGGTGATTGAGTACCTGATGCGAGATGCATACGGGCGAGAATGAATCGGCAAGGATTTTCCCAGGGCCGAGCAATGCTCTATGTTCGGAAAGTTCCAGGGCCGTTATAATTTCAGCCATTGAAGATAAATATCAGGTTCCCCCCGATTAGAACCTACCCTCTTTATATCGACTAAAATCCACTTTCGTCTTTGAGAGCGTAACGAATCCTATTTCGGGGTTTAGTCATATCTCCAATAAACCCACTCTGTCGCTATTATATCAATTCCGTCACCCGCGAACCAGCATGGCTCCTCACTCGCTCGACCCTGCCGAAGAGGCACCAACCTATGATATCAATCTCCCATACAAGCCGGGTTCTGAAGAAGGACAACTCAAGCAAGGGGAAGTCTCTAAATATCCACAATACCTCCCGCAATGGGAATCAGTATTCTTCCCACCATGTCCGGAATTCGGTTTCTTCGACCCTGCATTACGCGCCGACAAGGAGAAAAGAACTCTTTTGAGAGACGCCCAAGTTAAGCACATCAGCCCCAAGATGGGAACCGAGCTCTCCGGGGTGCAGCTCTCATCGATGTCAGACGCTGCCAAGGACGAATTGGCTCTCCTCGTGTCAGAGAGGAAGTGCGTCGTTCTGCAGGACCAGGACTTTGCCGACTGGGGTCCATCCAATCAGCAGAACTTCGCCTCGTACTTCGGCAAGCCCAACTACCAGCCAGTGACGGGGTCCATTCCAGGCTTCCCTGGATTCCACATTATTTATCGCGACGGCAATCAGACCGAGATTGACAAGTTCTTTAAGCACAAATTGACCTCTACGCTATGGCATCAAGATGTCAGCTACGAACGTCAGCCTCCCGGATATGTGATCTTATGCATTCTGCAAGCGCCGGAAGTCGGTGGTGATACGGTCTTTGCCTCAACCACCGAAGCCTACAAGTGAGTTACATCACCTTAAAATCCTATGCTAGACTTCACTAGGTACTGCATCGATTGTATAGTTAATCAGATATCATAGCCGCTTATCCCCGGGCTTTCGGTCCATGTTGGAAGATCTTAGGGCAACCCACTCTTCGGAGAAGATGTGCAGTTTTGCGAGAGCAAACGGTGGGCTCTGCCGTAAGGATCCAATTCGCACCTCTCACCCAATTGTTCGCGTGCACCCAGTCACGGGCGAAAAGTCACTTTTCGTCAACGGGGAGTTTATTCGGGGAATTGACGGGTGGAAGGACCCTGAATCGGACATCCTCCTGAACTTTTTGATCGACCACATTACCAAGGGACATGACTTCCAGGTTAGGCTATCGTGGAAGCCAAAGAGCGTTGTCATTTTTGACAACCGTACTACTTGTCGTGAGTAGCCGCAGTCAGCTTAGCAGATGGCCAATTACAGAATGGTTAACATTGGGATTTAGACACTGCAACCGTCGATTATGATGCACGGTCAGACAAGGACAGACACATGTTTCGCCTGGCTTCGATGGCAGAGGTGCCCATTCCTGTTAAGAAGTGATTGGTCACATGCATGTTCTAGAGCTGCGACTGATCCTTTCCTTTCCATTTTATTTTCCGGATTGTCTTATTGTACCCAATTGTGCCCTATCTCTTTGTTTCATCTAGTTTGTTTTGTGATGTACCTGAGAGGACAGGGATGTATCAGATACCATACCCCTCTTTTGCCCACTTCCTTCAACACCATTTTGTTTCTATCGCTTTTTCCCTTTCCTTTTTGGCCAGGGCTGTTTTTGGGTGTAGTACCTATCAGATAATTGATTTCTTATGACCAATTGTGCCCGTCTTACCCCTAGTCGAGTACGGTACGTCAAGAAGAGCGAGACGTTGCTACCTCAGCATAACACCTCCGAAAATGTTTTAATCCCGGTACTACCCTACACTGAACTGATAATATGCAACTAGACGTCATTTCTGTGCGTCCTGGGCCCATGACCCAGAATGGTGGTAGTAACGTAGTCAGGTGGTTAGAGGTTCTTTTGTCTAGGTTTAAGCCATAAAGTCGAACTAGGGTAGTAACTTAAACCATATTGGAAGGTCCCTGGTGCTCCCTGCTGCGGAAACATATATTGCTCAGACCCCGCAACCAAAAGTGACACCTCACCATCAATTCCCTATCAGCAATCAGAATGAGTCTCACAGCTCCGTCAGAGAACACACCGCTATCCCAACTGTTCTCCCTCGAGGGCAAGGTATGTCTAGTTACAGGAGGTAATAGGTATGATCCCTCGCTTTTTTTTCCCATCCCTTCCTCCCAGTCCCCCCACTCACCCTTACTTGCCACCTCATCCTATGAATGAATGGATATCTGCAATCGGGAACACGAAAGTAAACGCACGATGTGGTTGTCGAGCTGGTTAGGGGAATTGGACTTGCGGTTTGCCAAGGCTACGCAGAAGCCGGGGCATCAGGCATCGCAATCATACACACTTCTGAAGCAACGGCCAAGCTTGCAAGCAAACGTGCAACAGAAATTCAGCAAAAGCATCCGAAAACGATCGTCAGAGTCTATCAGGCGGACGTGGCCATCTCCAAAAATATAGAAGACGTCACGAAACAAGCCTTCTCAGATTTCGGTCGATTGGATGTGGTCGTCGCCAATGCGGGGGTTTACACAGAAACTCCCGCGTTGGAAATGTCATCAGAGGAGGCCCAGTATGTTACAGGGGTTAACTACTTTGGCCCCCTATACACTGCCCAAGCTGCTGCAAGGTAAGTTGAGATAAATTCATTGATGGAAATGGAAGGGGGGGGAAGATAAAAAATAATAATAATACCACACCTGTGAGGGTCATCTGGGTTTTTTTGCTTCAAATGACGGAACGCGGGTGTGAATTTCTTCTTGGCTAAAAAAACTACGCATTGTAGGATCTTCAAGGAGAATGGCGGAGGAAAGATAATAATGACAGCTTCCATAAAGTAACATTCCAAATCCAGGCAAATCCCAGTACGCAAATTGTGGTTAATCACATGATAGCGGACATATGGTTCTTCGACCCCAGTACGAATCAATTGTATTTCCCACCTCCCCAAGTACAAATGGTTTTGGTTGATAGACCGGCTAATCGGGGAGTAGTATTGTGCCACCAAGGCAGCTGTATGCCATCTGACTCGAGCGCTCGCTGTAGAGTTCGCTCAATGGAATATTCAAGTCAACGCAATTAGCCCTGGTTACATTGATACGGAAATGTAGGTTGCTCTGATAAATCCCATCCTCTTTTGAGAGGTTTACCGAATTGGATATTCTAACAAGCAACAATGCCACGGTGTAGGACAACCGAGCTTGTAAACAAGAACCCCGAGCTCATCAAGGCCTGGATGGCAGATTGCCCGGCAGGGAGGTTATGTAAGGTGTGGGAGCTCAAGGGTGTATACGTCTTTCTCGCAAGTGGAGCGAGTTCATATGTGACTGGAGCGGATTATGTCGTGGACGGTTAGCTTGGCCCTGCCCATATTACTCACAATTTAGACTCACTTATACACCTTTTAGGGGGGCACACCTGCCATTGATAGTGCACCGGCTCCGCTTCTACACGGCTTAAAATCAAGTATCTTGTTGCATAGGATGGGGATATTCTTGGGTTCTGCTGCGGCATGCATATTACGACGAGTGACGCAATATGACTTTTACTTTTCGAGTAATGTGGAGACGGAAGTTTATGCCGTAGTCAATGAAAAAAGCAAGTTTTCCGAAGCGCTGGGTGTTTGGGGGCTCTTTGTTCCCTGTGTGTACGAGTACAGTGCTGGTAGGTGGGGCGGTGTGTTTCGGCTTCGCCGCGCTCGTTCGGTAAAACTGGTAGCCTTATTATCATGCGAGTGGTACACGGTTGCGTGGTGTGGGGATTCAGAAAAGTACTCTACTATTTTACCATCCCGCGAGATGCGTCCGGGCTTGGTACCGGCAGTCACCCAACAAGTAATTGCAGTGCAAAGGTGTTGCACGCTGTAAAGTAACCGGTAAGGCTGTCATGCACACCAGGCGATGATGGGGTAAACTAATTAAGACAGCATTGATTAGTCTATGTACTGTACAGGAACCGGTTAGCATTGGTGTCCATAACTAGTTGGTGGAACAGATCCCATTCCCGTGGCACCGGTGCGCATAACGATACCAATCGGCGCCGCATACTTTTGCAACCTACAGGTACGGTACTGCTTTGAGAGCAAGGGAGCTGATTTGACTTCCTAGCTATTAGGCATATTTCCCGGGCCGCACAGAGCAAGGGCTTCCCTGTATTGCAACCAACTACGGAAGGGATTACCGGGGATGTAGAATGATCCAAGGGGGTTGAGAGTGCGTGTGTACTGTACTGTACAGTAAGTGATGTCCATATATGTTGGTATCGGAGGAAACCTTCCGACGATTACCCATCTTCCAGAACATCACTGCACTGATACAGTAGCCGGTAGATCCGTTTATCCGTTTGTTATAATACAGCATAACCTTCCGAGGGAAGGAGGGTCTAGCACGTCCAAAGGGTCAAACACACGTGCCCAAAATAGGTGCTATGCCTGCTTGGTCTGATCGAGTGCATGGTCAGCTGGTAAACGAGCAAGTTTGCGGGGGGGTGCGGGGTGAGTTCGCAAGGATCCTCTCCAGGAATCAGTCCCGACATCGCCGCAGGGACACCTTCGGGCACTATTCTAACGGCCTAGACTGCGCCAAACAGGGAACCAGGAAAAAGTGGGGCGGCGGCTCTGCCAAAAGCGAAAGATACTTCGGAACA
This sequence comes from Tuber umbilicatum, assembly GCA_003313605.1. Lineage (NCBI taxonomy): Eukaryota > Fungi > Ascomycota > Pezizomycetes > Pezizales > Tuberaceae > Tuber > Tuber umbilicatum. Next base: position 7,068 of record QLOI01001852.1, on the reverse strand, counting down.
CATGGTTGCAGGATACCGGTAGCAGTCTGACGCCTTGCCCGTCTATTGGTGCATCAATTATCAAGGTTTTGCTTTCTCCCACGCTTATGAGAAAGTAGCCGCCTGCCGCATTGCAGTCTATTTGTACCAGTAGGAGTAAATCATGATATTAACTATGTTTGATTAGGGTAAAAATCACTCGTGCAACGCGCCGCAGCCTTGCTTCTCGGCCTTTGGTGTGACTATCAGTATGAGGGAAATGCACGGAGTTCATTTCCCTGATTTCTGCATGCATATGAACCTGCCTTAGTCAGGCGGGTGATCCAGAAAACACCCTGGTTGTGAAAATCGAAATTCGACACAAGACAATTTGGCGACAAATGATAGGTATTCTAAAAAAAGCTCCAGAGAAAAGATCCAAATCAGGGTCGACTTTCAATGTAGCTTTGCATTGTTCAGCCTCCGCTTTCGGTTAATCGTCCTGGACTGCTGGCAGGAGCTTTCAACAGTTGCTTGAATCACGTTCACCTGATTACCGTTGGAGGGGTAAGCTCACCATTACCATTAAGGGGTGCCATGCTTCGATGCGGGCGCTATTCTCGGGTATTGCTCTTGCCTGTGAACTCAAGTAGAGTGCCGGTACTGCAGTCGCCGGCACGTGGGAAAAATGAAACCCTCAAGGCAGGTTCTCTAGATTCTACAACTGGAAAAACAAACCAGCCGTAGAGTGAGGTATTGTAGCAACCAATTTGATCCCTTCTCATTTCCTGGGCTCTGCGGGAATGAAATGTGGACCTGCCATGCCGGTAATTTCTAATAGAGTAGTCTCTGCAAATAATTGGTTTAATATATCGTGGCGCGAAATGGCTATATAAAATCTTGTTTCACCTTAAAAGAGATTGTGTGCGCTGTACTGTACAGTACTGTAAACGGCGCTTGGCACTGAAAACTAGCCAGGCTTTGGTAACACAATCTTCTGAAGAGTTCATGGAAATCAATCTTCCGCAATATGCTCCAGATCACAGATCCGGTACGCACCGGTTTAGAGTGGGACCGTTTTCCAAGTACGGTAAGATGCCTATCGTGACCGATCAGAGAACTGGATCTGCTTGGGCCGTTGAAATTTGGCATCGGACCCTACGGAAAATCCCAATTGTTCCTATCATTCGACATAAGTGCTCCACCCAATAAATCGCAGTAGGATGTGATAGCTGAAACTAGTTATCGGGCAGCCGTTGCCTTGCACAAGGCCCGGAGAGCCCTTTCAGTGAGCCCACCGTCCCCAAGCAAGGCAAATCGCTGCTCCTAGGGTCAATCTGCCAGCGCCCCAGCTTTTCTGAACATGGATAAGAATATATGGGGCTCGCACATGCTGCCCCTAAGAGTAACCCTCCGAACCAAAGCCCCACGCGATGCACACTCGAGGCAATCAGACCCAGCTATTATTCATGCTCTATTCGTCACCGAAGGAAAGTCTAGACCGACAGCTTCGGAAGTCCTGCAATATAATTCTTGGTGGTGTGAAATATCAGACAACCTCAAGCGACTTTTGTTCGGGATACAGCATTAGAGTGAAGTGTCCATAGCACACTTGCTCTCCGTTAGAATTGGGCTGATGCTGCGCACCTGCCCTAATCACACAAACCAACTCCTCTAATTGGGGTCCTTCACTCATTAGAGCACTACTCCGAGGATGGCTGTATCGCTGGCTACACAACATACCTTCCCCGGAGTAATAGGTCTAGCTTAGCCTGAGATATGGGCTGTTGGTCGCAATTTTTCTCAATCGATGGGGATTTGAGTTAGCATCACAACAAACCCTGCTACCTGACTATGGTGGGTAGTACGACGCTGAACAATCGGTCTGAATGCTTGCGGGATTTTTATCTAAGGCTCCCGGAGTTTATACCGAGTTTTGAAGCATACATCAAAATCTTAAGTGACCGAATTCACATGATGTCACTCGAAATTACTAGTAATCAATCGAGTTATCACTCGTGCCTGGCCTTATGATCACGATAAGTGATTTTGCCCGGAACGGCCGTGCGCGGTAAGCGCGCAAGCGGGCGCCACTCGTATGATTCAAGAGGCCCGAAAAATTGGAATGGCACGAATTGATGTGAAATTCTGCTCTCACTTGGCTACGTTTTTAGCCTCGCCCTAAAGAGAAAATCTTGTAACATCAGGGATCGGCTGTGCATCTTATGGAGAAAACCGCCCACGACGTAGAAACCGCCCACATCTGGGAACCAGTGGCAAACATAGTTTCTATTTGGATAACCCTGCTAATAACTATAACACAAGCCCAGAAATTGGTCAGTAGCTTTGGAGAATAGAGAATCTGAATATCTAGCCCTTAATGAATAACAAGAAATGATCCTCCTTGAACTCAGTTGTGAGAGTAAGTTGGGACCTGGAGGGGAGAAAAATTATGTTTAGGAGTTTTCTATAAACTATAAGCAGATACTTTAGGATTTTTGTCACTTTAAAGCCTTCTCATTAGCCCAATTTCATATTTGCTTTTCAGGGTTAGGTATTAGCCAAATTCCAAGGTTCTGATTGGTTGAAAGGTTAAAAATAATATCACTTTGACAAGCTAGTAAGAATATAACATATGACTTAAATAAAGTGATATAATAGTTTAAATAAAGGTTAATGATGTTATAGATAATATTTGTACACTTAGTAGTACAATAATTCATCAGCAAAAATAATTACTTGTGTTCTATGCGTCCCATACGTCTGATACTCAGGATGCTCTCAAGGTAAACTGGTAATCAGGACGTAACGTTGGACTGACGTCGTGTCCTGATTTTCTTTGCGTCCCTTGCTGCATCCTAACACCTTCTGGACACAGACTCCTACGTCCTGTGCATCCTGACCACCCCTGGTATTCCGTCATTTCCCCTGACAACATCTGATCCTTTTGTTGTACGTCTTGGTGATGTCTGATCCTTGAGTCTTCCACATAGACAATGGCTGATCATGTTGTTTCTCTTCCTGACAAGTGCCACCTTTGCCTATTGCATCCTACTTTACTGTAAGATCCTTGTTGCATCCTGATATTCTTTGTCTCACTCCCCTATATCCGGGCTACCTCTGTCCTTGCACTATTGCATTACAATACTATAATTCTACTCTCATTCGACCTGGCTTGGCTTTGTGCCTCGCTCCCACATCCGGACGACATCCAGATTTCTGTCAACATAGTGTAATGCGTCTAGACTCTAGTACCTTGACATTGCCGCCGCATCTGTTAATGCTACTGTCCATCATCTGGGCAGCCTCCCGATGCTCTCTGGCATGCAGTTAATAGTGCCTCATCAGCGAAAATTTACATTCGCGCCCAGAGCGCCCTGCGCGTTTGATGCACAGGGCACTCAGAATGTTAATTGGGAATTGGGATGCGAGGTTGATTCAACGTCGCGCCCTGATTTGCGTCATTCAGCGCCCCTCGTCCGAACTTCTACCTGACATAGACCCGTTGCGTTCTGAGCACCCTGACAATGCCCGGTGCACCACCCCTGTGCTTGAACCTCGCCTGGTGCTCAGCTTTGGCGCCTTGACAATGTCAAACATTTTTCCGCTATATCTAGGCGACATCTAATCATATCACCCAGGCGCCATTCGTCCTGATGTCAGACATGCGCCCACCACGTCTGGTCTGTTGAAACATGTAAGGGAGGTTATGGATTTGGGTGTTAGCACAAAGGATTGTTTCATAAAGCACGTGGGTAAAAGTCTTGGTGATCACGTAATTTTGCCGGTGCGAGGGGACTTTTTACAATTACGAAAAATGAATAACTCATATATAAAAGAGCAAAAGTCTATTAAATTGTAAATACAGAGAGAAGAGCATATGGAGATAGCATATTAGAAGAAAAAAACCCAAGCCAGTCCTCAATAACCAGTATACTATCCCTTTGCTACAATAACAGCAGCAACCTTACTAGGCATTGAAAGCCATAGTATCTTGAAAAATACTGGTGGGATGGTTTCCCAAATCTCAGGAAGGACTTTGGCAAGGCGCTGCTTTACCTTTTCTGGTCCGCCGGGGGTTTGGGTAATATCTGGATATTGCAGGTGGAGCTGTTGCTTTAGCTCCATCCAAACATGTTTGATCAGGTTTAGATCCGGGGAACATGGTGGATGGTCTTCGACATCAATACCATGGCGTCGAACCATTCCATAACCGACCATGCAGTATGCACAGTACAGTTATCCTGTTGAAAAAGAGGATTTCTAATTGTATCGCATATCTGTTCAAGGACCGGAAGAACACAGGTTTCAAGTAGGTGGATATAGACCCATTGGTCTACACTTTTAACAATTAATGGAACAAAAGTGCCCCGATTGTGTCCATAGAAGCAACCCCAGACCATGATTGATACTCCTCTTCCTTTCCCCACGGGCTGAATACACTCTGGTAGCCATTTTGCATTTGGTGATCGAAAAATTCATTTTTGTCGTGAATTTCGACCCTTTCTAACTGCACACTCATCACTGTACACAATTCCTTCAAAATCCTCTGCCGTCCAGTTCCTCCTTGCCTTAGCCCACTCTAATCTCTTTTTTGCGTGCTCGGGGGTAAGCTTTGCCAGTTTTTTAGCAATCCACTTCTGGATATTTGCCTCATGCAGGATCTGGTCAAGGGTATCGATCAGGATATGGGGGGCATGTTGGTTGCGTAGTTCTTTCCGGCTCGATTCTCGGTTTTGCCTTGCCGCATGTATGATTACTCGCTTTGTCCTACTATCAACCTTTTATGGGCATCCGGATCTGGGTTTGTTTTCGGTACTAACACGTTCACAGGCACGAGCTAAAAAGTTGCGTAGGGTTGACCAAGGTCGATTCGCGAGGTATGCAACAACTGAAATCTGCTGAAAAACCCAAAAGAATGCAAGAATCATCTCATTTTCCATATTGCTGAGCTCACGGCGCGTTTTTCCGTCTATTTTGCAGGCATTTTGCTTGAATAACTGCCATGGACTGGTGGTACAACATGTGTTGTTTTTATCTCCGTGTTGCTTACTAAGCCTATCACCAAGACTTTTGCCCACATGCTTTACTTATATTTCAGTATATTGTTTTACCTTGTTTCACTACCGATCTCTGAGGCACTCCTGTTACTAGTTACCAGTAGTGTGTATCAAGAGGAGGAAAAGTCTTTCTAGTTTTGCTTCTCGTTGTTTTGTCATTCTTGGATAAAAGCAGGATCTTTTCCTTTCTTAGTTGTATATCGATAATCGTTCACTGATAGATGAATATTACATATTCATTTCATTCCACATAATCAAATTCAAAACAGGCTACCTACAGTGCCTTGTCAGAAGTGTTCGTGAAATGCTTACTAAGCAACCTCGCCAAAAATGCTTACTCAAGTACAAAGTTGATTGCAATGACCAGCTACACCTACAATAAAAATGTCACGATTCTAGACTGACTTAGCTATTTCGCACTACGACTCAGGGACGAGTCATAGGGTTTCATTTGTTATATGGTTTTATGATTATATTCGCATGACCTGTTTAGAGGTCACGGGAGGTTTTACATGACTCACCGTTGTGAGTCATATATTATTGTTACGTGAATAACTCATTTTGGGTTATATGATATTATGTTTCCACAAGAGTTGCGTTAGCAACTCATTGTTATATGTTTTATTGTGCAATGACTCGTTTGAGTCATAAGATATTATGCAATTGTATGAGTCACAGTTGTGACTCATAATAGTTATTTTGATTTGTAAGCGGGTTGTGGGAAGATCTATATAAGGACGGACTTGGGTCATGTAGATAGATCTTCATGCAACCATCTAAGTTATTTCCTATCTATAACTTTACGAATATAAAGAAGATTTACTCTTTAATAACGCATATTCTTCCTATCTTATAAAAGATATAGTTAATACTATAAGACTTAAGAGTTGAACGCAACTCTTGAGAATAGTATAGGAAAACTATACGATAAGAAGTCGCCGCCTGTTGCGAGGTAGTGAGATAAGACAGATCGACGAGCGATCTTAACATTTGGTTGCGTCTTAAAGCAACACTCGACGATTCAACACGGATTATACATTTGACGACGACCTCGGATTAGGAGGCTCATCAGAAGCCCTCGGAAGAACTGTCTCCCAGTTAGGAAAGACACCGAGTCCAGTTACAGAAGAAGAACAATCAGAGCTTGATTCCTCAAGCTCAGACGATGAAAGTTAAAGAATGTCCGCCGTTGGACCACCGCCAGGCCCACCAGCACCACCTTCAGATGCACCCGCACCGCCGCCTGAACAACCAGAACTGTCACCAGTACAATTACGACAAGTTATATAAGCACTAGGACAGTCCAAGCCGAAGGTCAAACAACCAGAAACTTATTCTGGCGAAAGAGCCCAATTGCAAAATTGGATTGTGGAATTAACGATATATTTCCGCGTGGTTGGGTGGGACAGAGGACACGACAACGAAAAAATCGTCTACGTCTCTAGCTTGCTGAGGAAGGACGCAAGCGCATGGCTTACCCCTTATACAGAAGGAATAAGGGACACCGGATGGCACAACTGGGATGAGTTCCTAAGAGCCATCAAACAACAATTCGGAGAAGTTGATCCAAGAGGAGCAGCAAGGGCCCGACTCAGGGAAATGAAACAAGGAAACAGAATGATGACAGAATACGGGAATGAATTCAGACTGGCCCAGACCGAAGCTCTATTAGACGATGCCACAGCAGAGGAATGGCTGTTCATGGGAATGTCTTCCCAGCTGCAAGAAGAATTCAAACATTATAATGACGAAGTGGAGGATGTCGAAGAACTGGCTGATTGGGCTATCCGCAAGGAAATGAAATTAACTGCTGTAAAACATTTGCAAAAAGAAAGACAAAGCAGTACCAAGACCGAGACAGTACCAAGAAATAACAACAGGACCTTCAAGACAACAAGTAACCAACCCCAAGGAGACTCAATGGACTTGGACGCCAATAGTGTAACGGGGGCTCCCTGTGGGAAGATGGATCCCAAGGATGCGGCTGTACCGAAGCTTTCTTCGTACGCAAAGTGAAGAACAAATATGTAAGAGAGAAAACCTTAATGGT
>QLOI01001851.1:0-10482 GCA_003313605.1 Tuber umbilicatum | reverse complement strand
AAAAAAAAAAAGTAGTGTTGTAAGGGAGAAAAAAAAAGAAGAAAAACAAAGAAGCAAAGAAGCAAAGATTGAGCTCAGAATTAGGTCATAGGGGAAAAAAGAGCCAGAGAGGGAGGAGAGAGTAGGGGGTGGATGGTGAAAGGGTGTACCCCATTATTTGGCTTGACTGGAAATGACGCTAAAGCAGTCATACTCGTCATGTCCTGACGATTGTGAAATGGACCAGGCTTAGTCAAGCTGCTGTTTATTCTACCGGTAAGCTAACTGGTTTTAGAGTTATTTTGTGGCTATTCGCACTCGTGTGCGCCTCCATTCAAGTCAAGGCATGACCATTATAGAGTTTGGCTCAACATGCTAGTGAGAGTAAACCCTGGGCCTAATGTGAAACTATTTCCCACGAAAGGTAAAAACTTTGGTAGGAACTCCGTCACATTGCGAACGGTTGTTAAAGTCTAACTCTAGTGCACGGAAGCCGGTTGCAGGGTTGGTCACGAGAAAACGAGAACCGGCATGATTGGGAGAGGTGTGCAAGGCGACGGGAGGCGGAAGGTCGCTAGTGGTTCAAGTATACGATGGAGGGGAACGTGCGGTGCACAATTCATCCGGTGCTTCACGAATACGCGTTTGCTGCACCACTCGTTGGCGGCGATGCGAGTGATTATTCATGACGCTGATACTATTATGGAAACACGAGTGGTGGTACACCAACCACTTCTTTTCCTATCACTTCTCGCTCCGGGTTGACTATAGGGTGTGGGCAAAAGTACCGCGCGAGAAGGGTGGGGGAGGAAATTGCTACCGTGGGTAGAAGGGGATATGGATTGGTTGGAAGAGCGCGGAGGAGAGAATAAGAACATTGAAAATGGCAAAGGAGAGGCGTAGGCGGGATCAGGAGCTAAAGAGAGGGGCTAAAAAAGAGCACACAGGAGAGAAGGTGGAAACAGTGCGAAGGAGATGTTATTGAAATATTATTGTAGAGGGGAGTGGTAGCCGGGGTGAGGAAAGACTCATGTTAGGTATTTTCATATGCGGATGAAGATAGGCAGACGCTTTACTCTAGCAGGGGAAGTCTGAAGATGGGTGCATTTCCGTAAAGATGCACCCAGATAATAAAGATTTCATATACAAAAAATTAAAAAAAAAAAGTACGGCCAACCTCGCTCCTACACGTAAAAGATTAGGTGTTTGTGATCATCCGGACAGCAGCTCTTGCTATCATACAATTTTCGAAAAGGGTCTTGCGAACAACCGGCAACGAAACAAACCATACTCAGTCAACCAAAGTGACTTCTCCAGACTTACCCACGCCCCCGCCAGAATAGTGTCTTGCTAGGAGCACCGGACTCCGAATAGAACCAGTGTGATCAAAGCATTATCCAAGCATCTCTGCAAGCCGTGCAATGTTATGATAAGCTATTTCACCTTAGTGATTTTTCGTGATGGCGGATACAACATTTCCATCAAACCATAGTAGTACCCCGCGAACAAATAAATTATAATGCGGAAATACGGGGTATATTATATATATTGCTCAACTAACCAGCTAGAATGCCGCAACAAAAAAAGCAAGCGGAGTTAAATCGAAAGTCGGTGCTTAACCTCGTTGTATAATACAAGGTTCTGTAGTACTCTAGGTCACATTATATTGGCAGACTACCCTTGCCTCAAGCGTGACCCCCCTGTGCATTCAAGCGGCCAAGAAGCTCAAACCCCACCCTCTCAACAGCTTTTGGACCACTCATGATCTGGTTCATCATGTCTGAACCAGGCGGGAAGCCGATCTTAAAACACGGCTCGCCAGCCCCCTTCATATTGACGAAAACTGCTTGGCGAAAGTGCCAACAGAGAAGATGACCGTCCGGGCAAAACAGGTCATCGAGGTACGATTGGTCGAGTTGCCGGCCAGCGATCCCGCAGCCGTTAGCAATAGGCGTGAAGCAGACAATCTTGTGGTGATCCTAGACAGATATTGGCTAGGAACAGCACAAATCCTTTAATCTCGGGCCAAGAGTACATATAGGTTGATTGAGATCTGATAGTATCGGCTGCTCATCAATTTTTACGGCTGGGGAACCTTTTGACCAGATTGAGGAACAGTAAGAGAGAGTGAGACTGGTCATTAATAAAATTAATAGCATAATTTATTTACACGAGTGAGAGCCTGTGACTTGTTATCCTCTATTATGATGACGATGATACCAGACGTGGAGAAAAGGAGGAGAAAGAGATAAAAATGAAATCCATCGAGAAAGCTCCATCCCAAGCTCGGGCCTCCCACCACCCACCCCCTGACGAGTTGGCATAGTAGTTAGTCTACCTTTGCACTAGCGAGGCAGCCTGAGTGCTTGCCATGATGTTATTGGGCTGCCGGACATTGGTTTTCGCGAACCTTTTAGCATGTTTGAGTTTTTTCTGGAAAACCATGACGGGGACAGAGGATTCAGTGACCAGGTAATTCGAGAAGGATCCCGGAAGGACGCTAGGTGATGTGTTAGTTTATGATGTAATAATAGAATGTAATCCGGGTTGCCCACCCCCCTTGTGCACTTCTACCATGGGAACCAAGGGCCATAAGTGCAGGGTCGATAAAGTCGATCTAAATCATATTGGTCAGACAACCATATATTGAAAAATGAATTGCAAACCCAGGATTCCAGAGAAGACGCTTCGGACTCCCGTGGTGGGTTTCCCCTACAGCGACCCCGACCTGCAGCCTTGACTCCCCCAAAAACTTTCCCACCGGCCTAGCGATTCCCTCTGCAGCCATGAACCCCTTCTGCTCTGCCTCCGATCGCGGCCTGCTCCTCTCCAAAACATCACCAATGTTGGATACCGGAGACGGTGTTCCGCGTGTATAAGGGATGTTCATAGCCACAAGGATGCTCCCCATGGCGGCAGCATTGCTACGATACTCAATTCTCCCACTATTTTGTTATCCAGAAAATCTTGCTGCCATCTTCTACCATATCCTGATTGGTGGCGTATCATATGGTTGGTGCCAGAGAAATTTCCGTCCCCACCCCCCTCCCTCCCCTCACAGTCCCGACAAGCACTGTAGTCTCCGATTATCCTCCTTGTTTCTCCCTCTTTCTTCTGTCGCGATATCGCTGGTGTATAACTTGCCAATTGCAGCAGTCTTCCCGCGCGCGAACATTTCCGAATCTCGCAGCCCGCCTAGGGGCTCAACCTACTTGTATGTATCATACCAGGTCAGCGGAACATTTCCCACGTGATTTTGTAAAACACTATTATTATGATATCCCCCGCGCGGTGGATTTGAGGGCTTTGGTGCCGGAATCATGCAGGATAACTAAAAATCGCAAATCACATGTCCCTGATAGATATTTGTGTAGAATGTGCAGCACTAGTTTTCAGGCCCTTACTGCCCCTGTAAGTAGCATACTGTACATGGTTATAGTCATAACCCTTTTATAAATTTCTTAGGCCTTAGATTACTATGTTTTCAGATTGCATTTTATAAGGTTTGCAAATTCTGCCTTTCAAATATTGTGCTGTCAAACACTGTTCACCCTATAAACTGCCTTTTGCACATATTGCCTTACAAACGTTGGCGTGATAAACAACCCTTAAGTCACAGTATTGATCAAGGAAGTTTGCTAAAATTTCACAAGGACCTTAACTGAGTGTCGTTCCGTTTCGAAAACTCAAAATAACACTCCATCTACAATCGATCGCGGCTGAACAGGGCAACTGTGATTTCCTATTTAGAAGGGTGCCAATTTCTGGCATAGTTTAACATCAAACCCCAAAGCTCGCAGGATTTTTTGTGGAAACTTATGAGTGAACAATGATTGATGCTAAAGATTGTTGTTACATACAATGTGATCATGTTCTAGGTACACACCATTTGGCCGCCTACCATTTCCTCAGAATCCCTCGTTGCGTTGAAACGACTAAACAACTCAAACTCCATTCTCTCTTGACATTTCGGACCGTTCATGATCTCACCCATGATGTCTGAACCAGGTGGGAAATTAGTCTCGAAACAAGGCTCACCCTGACCCTTCATATTAACGAGCACTGCCTAGCGAAAGTGCCAGTGTAGCAGCTCATCAACAGGGCGAAGAGGATTATCTAGGAACGTCTGATTAAGAGGCCGACCAGCAATGTCGTCGGTAAAAGGAAGAGGTGCAAAGCATATAATCTTGTAGTTGTCCTACACAATAGTTAGCCATGCAGAGTTGAGAGTCTAGCTATTCATACATCAGGATTGATAGTCAAATCATAATTGTCAAAATAATCACGTATATGACTCCTGAGCAAGATCCCATTCTATAGTGAGTTGATGGATCCGTCGGACTCATTCGCAGGCGGAACGGTGATCCAACGACCGTAGTTGAACTGTTTCCAGTGCTGTTCGTATGCCAAAGGAAAAACATGACTGACTTCGAAGGATCTCCAGTTGCCAAAATGAGCTAGCGGTGCCCTTATGCTGGTTATCACGCATCCCTGGTCTCGGTCGCGCACGGCATCGCGGAATGATTCAACTCGGGTTCCGGACGTCACTGACTTCGTACGGGTTAGCGGGACCTCATCGGTGATGGTGATGGAACCTGTTCTGGGTGAGCGATGGCCAAGGATCGAAGCTCAGAAAAAAAACCACCATCAGTGACAATATAGTAATTGCCTGGCTGAAGCTGTTGCGAATCCCTCCCAACCAATTGTTCACTCTCATTGTAGAGATCAAAAGTACCGCTAAACAAACAGAAAATACCGATCATGGAATAGAAATTGGCGTTGGTAATACCTTCCACGGCCCAAAGACCTCCGATTATAGTACTACAGTTGTTGGAAGTGTAGATGAAAGTATTACGCCATCCGGAGCGATCGATAGTCGGCATGTTTGATTGCTTATTGGTATGTCAATGTTGTCGCTCTGACTGTGGATTGGGGGGCCAGGGGGGGGGGAGAACCCTCTAACGGAAAGGGAAGGGGTGTTTACACCCGGGGTAAAGTAGGAAGTGTTTGCGTCGGCACGAGGGTTAGGATCAAGTGGATACGATGCAAGGAGGGAACAAAGAAATGCAAATATAATAATATTATACAAAATTTAGGCTCCGTTCGGCATGTCACTATATAAAAAATACTATATTTTTTCAAAACAGTATATTTCCTGATAACCACAGCAGGCCAAGTTCAAAATCAAAATCAAATACATGGTCATATAAGCAATACTTATCTTCTAATCATGTGAAAAGGAGAAAGTAATTAGAGGCCTAGAAGATGAGGAGTAGAGGAAATACTGATGTTGCAAAATATTGTATGTCCTGTCTTGCAATATTTCGCAACATTACTATTTCTCCTATTCCTCAACCCTTAAGGCTTCAATCACTTTGTCCTTTTCACAAGATAAGGGAATACATATCTGCTATATGACTATGTATTTAATTTTCATTTTAAGCTTAGTCTGCTATGGTTAGCAAGAAATATGTTGTTTTGAAAAATATAGCATATTTTTATATTGTGACATGCCGAACGGAGCCTTAATCATAAGTAACAACCGGGTAATCCTGGCTTATATAAGTAGAAATCTGATATCTGTCGCCATGCGCTCGGCGGTTGACCCTCTCGGATCCCATCGAAAAGGTGAAACCTCCGCAAAGTATCAGCTTTCTTTCCCGTCCAACATAAAATTGCAAAAAAAAAAAAAGGTTATAAAATAAACATAATTGATAGTAAAGTTCCTACCCTGAGAAAGAATTTCTGTGTCTTAGTCTCCTCTCACTTAAAAGCAGTATGATACCAGTATTTTCAGGAAGTTTGTTGTGCTAAGAACCCCTAAAAAAATAACTGATCACACTATATAGCCCGGTTCATCCCGGAAACAAGTAGCAGAGGTACAGCTGTGAAACTCAGCAGCCTTCGAGCTGTGAAAGTGAACTACTTCTACCGCCATCAGTGAAATAAAGACAGTTCTTGAATCAAGTCAAGAGTGCGAGATGACGCTCATGTAATATCACTCGCTGTGAATATCAGCTTGCAGATTTATACTCACTCAGCAGGTTTTACCACCGCCCCCATTCAGCAATACTGTAGCCCCATTCGGGCTTTTGCCAGGTTCTACGGTATACAGCATGTCCCTGACGCAGTAGCATACATTTCCTTCTAGAGGAGGAGAAACAATAATTTGAAAGGTCTCAATTTATACTGTCATAGTTATTTTCAAACACGATCCAGGGCACCAAAACCACCAAACACCCCACTCCCGACCCCCGCCCCAACCGTTTCACAGCTCACAACACCACCTACCATGTCTGGGTCAGGGGGGAAACCGTCGTCCGAAGGATGTCCCCCTGTCCCCTTCATGTTTACGAGCACCGCCTGGCGAAAGCGCCAGCGCAGAAGCTGATCGGGAGGTCGGAGCGGATTATCGAGAAACGTCTGGTCAAGGGACCGACCGGGGGGGGATAGGGGCGCGCATTAGGTGAGAAAGAAACGACCTGTAGTTGTCCTACGTATTTATTGGCTACGGAGACTTGAAGGCCTAGCCATCCTTACATCGGGGTTAATAGAAATTTCGTAGCAATCAAACAATCTGTGCATTTGAGACGCGAGTAGAATTCCATTCTGGACGGAGTTGATGGATCCATTGGTGGGCGGAATAGTGGTCCGACGACCGTAATTGAACTGTTTCCACTGCTGCTCATATGCTAGGGGAAAGATATGACAGGCATCGAAGCATCTCCAGTTGCCTAAATGAGCTACCGTTGCTTCAATTCCGGTTATAACACAACCAGAATCTCGGGCTCGCACAGCAATACGGAATGCGTCAACACGGGGCCCGCTCTCTAAAGTAAGCAAACGGATCAGTGGGACTTCGTTATTAACGGTTATAGAACCTATTTAGAGTCATAAGAGGCCAATGATGGATGATCAGAAGCACCCACCGCTGGTGACAATATAGTATTTTCCTGCCCGAAGTTGCCCCCATCCCTTCCCACCAACTATCCGCCCTCATTGTGTATATCAAATGTATCAGTGAAGAAACACAAAATCTCCACCACGGAATAGAGGTTGGCATTAGTAAAGGTGGTTCCCGCCCACAAGCCACCAAGTTTCTCATCTCGTTTGTCAGAGGCGTAGATGGACGTATCATGCCATAGCGAGTGATCGAGGGGCGGCATGTTTTACTGCCAATCCTAGTATGTCAGTGTTGTCATTTTAACTGGGAATGAAGAAGAAAGGAAGAAATACTCTAATAGAAAAAGGATTCTTCAGGTTACAGATTAAAAGTGCAAAGTTTGTATTGCAGTAAGAGCGGTGGACGTGGTGGATAAAATTCACAGAGACTGCGGAAAAAGGCGAGCGGGCAATCCTTGGCTAGGACCAGGTAATCTTTACTTATGTAGGGCCAAACTCGTCATCAGCTACAGCAAGAACTCGGATAATTGGACCATGTACCAGGTTGTCCAAAGTTTCCTCCCCCGAAGAAGGGGCAAAAAACAAACCAAAAAAATGTGCCCCCAGAGACAAGTAAAAAGAAAAAAAACCCACCAGACCTTACCGGGAGGGCTGACTTCAACGTCCTAACACATAGTCCAATTCTTCGAGTTCTTATGGTAGCTTAGGATGGCGACCAGCACAACTTACGCAATGTCACAGACCAATGATTAACAGTGCTGGCAAACCTGTATACAACAATACGTTGAAGAATGATAGACATTTACTAGTAATTTGGCTGAGTGGTGCGGTTGGTTGTCGCATCACTCTAACACACCGGTGGTCCCCAGTTCGAGTCTTAGTGAAATCTATTTTTATTTTTTATTGTTATCCTCTCCTCTTGCGCTGGTCATCGCTTTTATCCTGAACTATCACGAGCCCAGCCCCTTCTAAATACACTGTTTTGTCTATCACTCCTGCTCCTTCCGGAGCGGTGCCACTTACGCTGCTGCAAGCCCGAAGCCTTAATACCTGTCTCCTACCAAAATCCGATCCAATATCGAAAACGATGTGCGGATCCACACGACGGTTGGTGCCGGAGAGACTTCCACCCCCAGTAGTCCCGGCAAACACTGCAGTCGTTGGGGGGGGTGGGTGCATGCAAGCTGGGCGCGGGCATGGTGACGAGGAAACGAAAACAAGCAGGATTCGGGGTGCACAAGGTACAGGAAGGTAGAATGGCACCAACAGTTTAAGTATATGATAGAGGGGTAGTGCAATACAGAGCTCATTTAGTACCTAAGTCTGGCTTCACGAATACGCAATTGACCCTCGTAGGCGGCAAAGCGAGTGATCATTCATGACGCAGATACTGTACCTTGGGTGTGCGGAAACAAAAGTGTTGTTGCACCAACCACTTTTTTTCTTTGATCACTTCTTGCTCCGGGCTAGTGATATGGTGTGAGCGACAGTACGGCGTGGGAAGGTTGGTGGAAGGGGTGGTATGGACGGAGGGATGAGTAGGGGGATATTGTTACCATGGGTAGAAGGGGATATGGGTTGGTTGGGAAGGAAGACCGAGGAGGAGAGAATAAGAATATTGGAAAAGGCAGGGGAGAGGCATAGGGGGGTAGGGAGCGGAAGGGATGGGTAAAAAGGCGCATGGGAGAGAAGGAGGAGAGAGTGCGAAGGAGATGTTATTGGAGTGGGGAGTGGAAGTGGGGCGAGGAAAGGGTTATGTTAGGTGTTTTGATATGGGGATGCAGAGGGGCAGACGCTTTAGATTAGCACGGAAAGCTCGAAGAGAATAAAGTTTTATAAAAAATAAAAAAATAAAAAAGTACGATACGGCGGACATTGTTAGCAGATGCAAAAGATTTCGCATTTGTAGCCATTGGGGCAGCCAATCTTGGCACAATTTTCGAGGTGCAAAAAAGTCTGGCGAACGCTTGACAACAAAGCAAACCGTATTTGTTTGTCCTGTTGGGGTTGACATATCTCCTTCCAAGAATTATATCATCACCCGGGTTTCTTACCCCACTAACCACCTGTGCCATCACGCTTGGCAGATCCCAGGCCAAGAAATAGCCCCACAATTCCCTCATATCCCTTCCTAGCGGCCCATGAGAGTGCTGTTCGGTGAAAGCAATTATCCGGTTTGTCGGGGATGACTGTATGCTGTTCTAATAGCAGTTTTGCTATCTCCTCTTGCCCGCACAGAGCAGCCCATATGAGCGGCGTAATACCGAGAAAATCCGTATTGTTGAAATCGGGGTCTGATTGACCCATGAGAGGGGTTACGATCTCCACAATGCCAAAAACTGATGCGCAACAAGCCTTCAAATGGGTCGCGGGTTCGTTGGGTAAGCCCGGGCTCTTCATTAGGCCGGGCTGGGTACGTTGGGTTGGGCTCACCTTAGGGCAAGCCCGGGCTGGGTCAGGCTCGGAGGTGCCAAGCCCGGGTTACCCAGAGAACCTAGCGAATATCTCGTCTCTCATTTCTGATTTTCATGATACTATACTTCAAGTCATGATCACTCCGGAAACTGGAATCTGAGCACATGGAATTCATGAAGACTGTGATCGTGACTATTTGCGTTTTGGTAAAAGGTCCAAGCAGAACCACGTTCCAATTGAGAGCACATAGTGAAAAGCTAGGTGGAAACGTGATTAGCTCTTGGGGATTCTGAGCATTTCAAAGATGAGAAAACGAGCAGCTTCGACGAGAGCACACAAGGTCAGTTCTCTTTACCACCTATTCAACTGACCTTACCCTTCTACGTTTCCTATTGTCCATTCTGTTTTCTAATACTAATTGTATACTAATACTAATTGTATACTAATACTAATTGTATACTAATACTAATTGTATACTAATACTAATTATATACTAATGCTAATATATATTTAATTCCTTTTCTTTTTTGCTCCAGCCCACTAGGTTCGTTGGGTTAACCCGGGCTTTCCTTTCTTGGGCTGGGTTGGGCTTGGGCCGGATCGGGTTTGCCCTTTTTTGACCCGGGTTAGCCCATTGGAAGGCTTGCCCAAGGATAGCATCCGTAGTTAATGAAATCTGTAGAAATCTAGGTTTGTTAGTGACAAGAGCGTGATAAAACTTTAGACAATGCTGGCCAGCTACGTTTCAGGGATGTTCTGGGCGATAGTTAAGATGACCTCAGCCTCCAGACCATCGTCCATCGCCTCTGGATATATATCCATACTCAATCCCATCCGAATATACCCCACGATATCATTATATAACCTTTTTGTAATCTCGAAAAGTCTGGGTTATCTTGTCCGAGATCCTTTCCAGTCCACTAACGATTTGTTTCAATAGTGAACCAGTTATGTTCGTTGGGGATTGCTCCTCCTGCGGGGCGGGGTCGACGTAGAAATGCGCTACAGCCATATTTTGCATTTTGGCTTTATCGCATAATCCGTCTATCACAAGTGAACTAGTATCACTTATTATTAGCACCACCATCCCCTAGAGCCCCCTCCGACGAGTGCCACTCACCTGAAATATGCCCCCCCAAATGCCGGATCGCCACAGCAAAATAAAGGGCAAGCCGAGGCCCGTTC
>QLOI01001850.1:17300-76750 GCA_003313605.1 Tuber umbilicatum | reverse complement strand
CCCCGCTGCCCCTCCATCATATCCTAGGGTCTCAGTTTCTCACCAGACCACCTTACAAACCAATCAAGCTAAATACAAGTGATGGCAGCCATGGCATAATATGTACAACGTGAATCATCCACAGCTTCTCCCTCTACTCATCTTTAGGTCCTATCTGGAGCCGTGAGAAATCCCTCTTGTCAAAATCGTCCAAAGGCATCTTAACATCCTTTAGTTTATCTAGGTTTCCTATACTGGCAACCCGCTTCTTGATAGACTTCGCCCTCTTCGACACGTATTCTAGGTCGTCCTCAAAGACCTCTGCCCACGAGCCATAGAAATTCTCCTCCTCCCTATCCCCGCCCAGACCCCGGCGAACCGCTCGTTCACGCATCTTCATCGGCCGAATGAGGGCGAGTTCCTTCTCACGCACTTGCTGCTTCTCGCGCTGCTTCTCACGTCCGGTCTTCTTCTTCGGTTTCGCCCCGCCGCGTATGATATTCGGTCCCTTCGAAAAATTGGGGTCGTAGTCGGGCCCTGAGTCGGCGCCAGGTTCACTAGTGCCTGGAGCGAATATCCTACGAGCCAGGTGGCTCGCCGGACTAGGAGGCTCAGCCACCTCAGTGCCCGCTGGCGGAAATGAGGCGTAGTATCGGATGGGTGCTGGGTTTAACTTCCGGAGACTTGGCTCTGTCGGTAGATCACTTTCGCTGATACCCTTCCACTCCTCCTCCTCCTCCTCCTCCCCTGGTCCTCCCGCAATCGCACGACTCTGCCTTGATTTCTCCGCCAAAGTCCATTTGATAGCTGGAGCTTTGGGCAAGCGCGCCCGCTCTTGCTCGTTTCTGATGAAAACCACAACGAAGAAACCAATACCTCCGTCAACCCATGGGTTAAACCTGATGCATGAGTCCGCTACTTGTTCGTTCCCCTCGCATTCCTCCACAATACCTCTCCTAGGCCAGTCTTTCATTCTATTTAGATGCCGAGGCTCTGTCACCCACCCTCTGTGTCTTGCAACGGAGGTGTTTAGTGCTCCCATGACTACCCGCTCATTCTCCTGCGCGTGTACAGAGCAGGTGCTATATGTTATCCGCTTTGCATTGGGGAAACGCATAGCATGCTCAATTATCCGGACCTGAAAGTCGGCTAGAGCAAAAATCCGTTCTTCCACTGTGCCCGATGCCCGCCATAATTTCGAATCCTCATATTCTGCGTTGCTCGATGGTACGTCCGGTTCCTTGACGGGTGGTACATTTTGCCCTCTTGACCACATAGCGCTTGACTTACCCCTAGGAATGAATTTATATTCATCCCTCTCCACAATACCACTTCCACTACAACTCGGATCTAGTAGGATATGCGTGACTCTATTGAGCTCATTTTCCTCGGAGGGATTCCACGGTGCGCTCCTGAGAAAGTCCTGTGCCGGTCTAATCTCGACCAGATCCTGTGCTCCAGCTGCCTCAATCGTTTCCTTCAACGTAAACGCTCTTCGATAGTCCCTCTCAAAAGCAAAAATTTTTCCCTCAGAATCAGGTCCCATCAAGGACGCAAGGTGCGTAGTTTTGTTTCCCGGTGCTGCTGTAGCATCAACGACGTATGCGTCCCGGGGAGGGTCCAGTAGTTGTGCAGGGACACAAGAGGCTCTATCCTGGAACACAATGGCACCAGTTTTCTTGAGTGGGTGTTTCAACAGGGGAGCAGCGGGGGCAAATGCCAATAGGTCAGCGATGTAAGGATCTACGTAGACCTTATTGGGTAAACAATCGCGCTTCGGATAGAGTTTTGAGAGATCGTCTATAGGAGTGAATTCAGAAAATACCCCCTTGTTCATGAGTAGATCATAGCTGGCTTTCAGATTGTTGATTCGAACCCATCGTGGGAAACGCGGCGGCTGCATCCGGGATTTTTGAAGAAGGGCTGCCTTGGTTGAAAACCCACGTTTGAGCCTTGCGCGAGTAAATTCAGCTGACAAACGAGCTCGATTTCTCAATATAGAGGATTTCAGCGGGCCATTGGAGGTAGCAATTCCATTCTTTGAAATAAGGAAATCGTGTAAGAGTACCAATGCCAATGGATGCGTGAGCTAGATTGGACCCGTGAAAATATTAGCAAAGTTTGCAATGGCTTTGGCAAAGCCGATTTCAGGTCAGAAGGAAAATAAGGACCTGGGATGAAAATTTCGCCCCTTCTAAGGGTGGGTTCACCTTCTTCTCAACCTTTAGTATTTGTGATTTTTCGATAACTTCGTTGAGGATTTCCTGGTGTTTGAGCGTCTCAACACATAATGCGTATAATTGTTCCGGCTTCGATTTTATCGATCTGTCGGAATATACGGCTGCACGAAGACCGCCGTAGTTGGCCCGAGCGATAATTTTTGAACTCTCGAGGTAGAGTGACATCTGGGTGGGGGTGTGTTGAAGCTGGAGGTGAAGGGGCTCCAAATGGTAAAATCCTGCACTGCTTAGTAAATCTTGTCACGTGACCTACACCAGTACTGTACTCTAGTACGGTACTGTGATAGTAGACTATGGTACGTACGGTACAAGGATGAGTATGAGAGCTTTACGGACGTAGCCGCAAGCACCCCGCTATGGGGGATTGTGACATGCCTGCCTCACACGGCAGCACAGTAAAAATCCTTATTCTACTATCTCCGTGAGCTCTGTAATCTCCGATCCTGAGACAAGAGCTCCCAAGAGGACCAGAGTTTCCCGACATTGTTGTGGGATCAGCCCACTGGATGTGTTGGATCACCTTGACAAGTATTCGCAATTCTTTTAACATATTAAACCTATCGTTGACCGGCGGGCCGGTTTCCGCTGGTAAACTGATAGTGGACTAGAAAGGCCGTTATGATATGATACTGCATATAATTAATGCCATTCCTTTCTCCGCAAATCGGGCTGGAGGTGGAGAACTCCGCCTGCCGACCACCTGAAATTCTAGAAGCGGTAGACGACCCAAGTGTTCCGCGTTATTAGTAGCTAAAAGTAGTCAACCGAGATCCAGACACACATGCCTGCTCTTCAGATGCCAATTGGCCGGATAACTCGCTCGCCAAAGGGTAGGCTCATACCGCGGCGATTTTTTTGCGCAATTGGATGCAACGGTACTGCCGGGGAGAAGCGCCAAATGCGGATCGATGGCGTCTAGAAGGATGCGGAGAATGATGAAATGGGAGAGGAGTGTGCAGCCCCGCAGTTAGACACACCTTCCTCGTTGAAAGTTTTCGATTCAAGAGGGAAGTACTAGTAAACTTGGAAAAAGAGTCCTGGATATGACGCCACTATTTGCCCAAGGGGTAATAACTCCTTTGATGCCCTCTCCGACGCAAATATTGTTCGAAAGGATGTCTGTCGACATCCGTAACTTTTATCCAGTACCGCACGTGAAAGTCTTTTGCTATCTGACTCGGCTAATATTTCAAACGCCAGTCATCTCTGAGAGCTCAGATATTTCAGATACGGCTTGCATCTATTTCCTTGAGATACCTTCAGCTACTTAAGCTCTGTTTTTTCAAGTCTTTAACCTAATTCGTTCTTTCATGTTCAGCTCAGCCCTAGCTACTACATTATGTATTATGACCAACGACAATGTGGGAGTAAGATAAAGATCAGATCGGGAAAGACTGATATAGTATACTTTAAATCCGGTTCTGCTCGTAGTCCTTCAAGCCCTGGGTGTAGTAATGCCCACAGGGAGAATTGGAGAGACACATGTAGGATATAATATTACCTACTATAACCCGACCAAGACTATGTAGGGATTAATAGAAATTTTGTTTAGCCATCTTGATCCGGGAAGGAATTGTGCAATAAGTTATATATGACACCGGAGTGATTGAGTATATGCGGAGCATACGCCAAAGAAAACATAAGGAAACAATCCTGCACAGGGACTACCCCGCCCAAAAGAACTACTAGCCACGGAACTTTCTAGCATTGGAGGAGTTAGAGAGGCCGTTAATCAATTTCTTATTGTTCAGAATGGGCGTAAGGCTTTGAAGCATGGGGGCTTTTAAACTTCCAATAACCTAGTTGATTATATCCTAATATGCCAGGTATTTTAGGTGTGGGCGAGCAGCATCATCCTTTCAAAGCCTGAAAACTAGCCATCGAGTGACACTAAATGATTCCTTGAAGGTGGCACGAAACCAGAAATGGGAGAACAAGCGTGCTCAACCTCAACAACTGCCTGCCTGCGCCGGTGCTCACCCCTATATAGGGGGGCAATGGCTCGGAAGAAAGGGTGGCGTTATCGCCGAGGCTATTATACAAACGTACAGATAAATTCTCATTCCAGATCCATTTGTATCTATATCCCTTTACTCAGCGTCTGATAATAAATGACTCGGAAGAGTGAAGTACAACAAAACGCTTGACGCGGAACCAAAGCCTAACTCCAAATTGATCCTCCGGTATTTTCAACGATTCCGGAGCATAAAAGCAGTTTTACTCTCCTCTTTGAGTGAAGCACGGTGGGAGAGGGAGTGATGGGGATGTGTGATCGATGCGATTTCTTCACATACTTTCAAACAAAACTACAAGTCGGGGACGGATTATCAGTACCATATTTTTTGCAATCCTAACCTAATGTAAATTTATAAAAAAATTAATGAAGCTTCTGTTTTATCTTCTACCACTTACCTATAATACCTGATAAGAGTGCGGGTAATCTCCGCTCCCCCCATTGCTATGAATTAAGGTTCTTAGTTAAGCCCGAGCTATCATGCCGAGCACCATACTCGTACCGTAGCACACTGTGAAATATGCGAGGCCGTCGGCTAGCACCCTACCACCATCACACAAATGCACCAGCACCTCACCAACTCTAAAGCGCGTTGTTGGAAAATCACTAGATCCGCTGAATTCGCAGGTGGACACCAGTGTCAAGTGGCACGGAGGTGGGTAAGTCACAATTTAGGTTCTAGTTTCGTATTCTTAAGCTTGGAAAGTGCGCGAAAGCCCTACGAGTACATTTAGGACACAAACACTTTTGTTTTTGTCCTTGCTCTGGGTTTTTGTTCGCCGTGGGATCCCCCTGACGTGACGGATGCGGTGCCCTAGGGAAGTGCTATGTTGGTCATGCACTTTGAGCCAATTCAGGGAAGTTTCAAAAAAATGAGAAAGAAAACTATATGTCCTGGACGGGCCGGGGTTATATAAAAACCGACACAAGAATAATTTTCGGAAGCACCCAACCACTACTACACTTCTAGGAAGATATGGCTTCATAAAAGTCATCGGGAGACACTCCTCTCTAGTCCGCTGTGTCCGGTTTTCGATCAGAGCAATATTCGGAGATACTGTGGTAAAGTTTCGAATTATTATAATATTAATACATCCCCTCCACCGTAAACCGTCTCCTTCAGCGGAAACCGGTCGACCACCAAGAATAATGACAAAAAAAGGAAAAGATGAGCGGTGACGAGGGTTCTCCTATCATACCCCCCATTTCCCTTATTCCGGGGAGAGTGGAGAGGGAACATTCAGCTTCCTGATCCGTGCTACTTACCATCGCTAGACCAATAGAGTACCCTAGGATCCCAAGCAATTCAAACCACGTGCTAAGTACTGGCAGTCCAAAGTTCCCTTATCGGGGAAGGGGACGAAAAATACGGCAAAGGGCGAGCTGTTCAGCCCCCCTGAAGGGCATAAAGGTAGAAACAAAAATAGGATGAAAACATTACCGGAGGAGGCAACTCTAACGATATAGAACACTATTCGATTATTTAAGATTGTACAGTACGGCTTTCCGGAACGAATCTTCGATGAAGGAAACGGATTCGCCTTGTTTTTTCAAATGCACGGCTGAAGAATGAAAGGGCGTTCTAGAAGTTCCAGCCGTAGGTTCAGCCGAGGGAGCGAGGGGCCGAAGTGAAGGGCTTGATTCGACGGAGGGGAAATAAGGCAGATGAAGATGTGGGCTCTACAATAATCCCATCGAGGAGCGAGGAGAGGGATAGGGGGGGGGGAGGTGGAGTAGTTATAAAGGAGAACAGTTCCTTTTCGCTCGAGAGGCCAGGATCGTTTTTTTGTTTCGTTTCGAGTCCACTAGGCTAGCTGACGATATCGTGTGTCCTACTTTTGCAACATTTTCCAAGATGAAGTTCCTCCTCTTGATAACCGCCATAATCACCCCGGCACTTGCTGTTGTGTCCGGGATCACGGGTGTTGATTGTCATGGTACGTGCTCGTATACCGTTATCCTACTTACCAACTGAGACATTCCAAACCCTTGCCACCATCTGTCCCGTGCTCACCCCAACAACAACAACCCTCATCACTACCACCACCACACATCCAACAACAACACACATACCGGTACTGTACATACATGGACACAAAAAACTAACAGCTTTCCAGGTCACACCTTCACACTAAAAGAAGTCACCGACGCCGCTGATAAAGCCCTGGAGCTTCTTAATGCCGGTACCCAAGTGGGCAGGAACGATTACCCGCACCAGTACAGAAACCTTGAAGGGTTTACATTCAATTCGGGCTGCAAGGCCCCGTACTACGAGTTTCCGATTTTAAAAACCCACGTGTATGCCGGTGGCTCCCCGGGTCCGGATAGGGTTGTTATAGGAAGTTGGGATGGGACAAATGCTGCGCTTTGCGGTGAGTTTCTTTCCTTTTTTTTTTTTTCTCCCTTCCCCTTTTTGGTTTTTGTTGGAATGGGGTGGTTAGTGGGATTGATTAGAGGGGCTGACTTTTTGAATCTGCGGGATGCTGAAGATGGGATTACGCACTACGGCGCGACTGGGAATAAATTTTTGCAGTGCTCTAATTTTTGAATGGGTTTTATGGTGTGGACGTGGATCGGACAGGAATGAGGAGGAGGGAATATGCGCTACCGGGTGACAATAGCTATATCACAAAAGTGAATGGATGGAAAGAAATTTTTTGTTTCAGTCCTTCCTCCTTCCTGCCTGCGAGAGGGAAGAGGGAAGAAGGAAAAGGATAGAATTGGAATTAAGAAAAAAAGAAGATAGAAGCTCCGACTCCAAAATACTCATGGCGCGTGAAACGAACGAAAGAACACAAAAGGCTATATTGTACATGATGGCGAACACAATTTAGTGTTCTAAGGAGCGTTCCCTTATAACCAGGCCAAGTCTAGCGATAGTGGTGGTGGTGGTGGTGTTTTACCAGACCGAGATACTACCAACACCTGTATCCATGACGCTAGGGTTTTCCCAGAAACCTCCAGAAATGCCGCTGAGGTCGTTGACGGCAAGCCTAACGGGGATTTTCGCACCCTCGTCTTTTTATCATGTTAGCACCTATACATGGTGGGATGGCATAAAAGATTTGAATGAAACAGGGGAAAGGTTTACCAATGGTCTTGGGTGGTTTACCCCCCATGGAGGCACCCATTTCGGTATTGACCCTGGTAAAGAACTATCAGCTATGTGCCGACCACGGGAGAAAAGTGGTGGGGGGGGAAGAGTAACATACCATCCAGGGCAGCAAACATTGATGAGCAAGCTAGGGTACTTCCTAGCCAATATTCCAGAAAGTGCTGTCTCCCCAGCTTTGGTAACGGCATATGCCATGGGCCATCCATTCTCACTCGCCTTCCCGGCCTTGCAGTCCGCCTGGTGGAATTCACCATCAGTCGCCGAGACAACAACACCAACTGGCCGGCAAAGACCCATGTAAAGAGAAATTGAGGAACCGGAGGGGGGGGGGGACAAACCTTGTACTTGTCCATCAGAGCACTGAGCTCCTCGATTGTCAGTTCTGGGTTGCCGAGTTGGTTTCTTATCTCCTCATTTTCAAATGCAGCGAGATGACCGATCGCAGAACCGATGGTGACGATGCGTCCGTGCTCTTTCTCAATGATTGGGAGGAATTTCTTGCACACCTGTATTCGTTGGCATCTCAGTCAACCTCATGCCCCCTTTTGCATTTTTCCATTTTTTTCCCTTCCCGCCGAAAGAAAGCTGAAGCGGAGGACATACCATCAAAGTTCCAAAATAGTTGACATCAACCATCAATTCATTGTCAGTCCCAGCAATCGAAGCATTGTTAATGAGCACATCGAGTCTCCCATGGGCATTCCTGATCTTATTAACCAAGGTGTCGATGCTCTGTTCATCGGTGATGTCCAGTTGGTGATAAACCAGATTCGAGGAACGTCCCCCAATGATAGAAAGCTCCGTGACAGCCCGCTGCCCGCGAGAAACATCACGGGAGGTCAAATAAATGATAGAATGGGAAGGGGCAGAAGTAAGCAAGCTGCGAACAATTCCGTAGCCGATACCCCTATTCGCACCAGTGACGAGGATGACCTGAGGATCCATTTTTGTTGGGGGAGGGTTTTCTGAAGAGAAGGCGCTTTTTGGGATAGTGTGTAATTGACGGGAGAAAAGTAGCTTTATCTGAGGGACTGGAGCTGGTTGCAGGAAACTGAGCTTTCTGATGCTGAAGAAAAATCTGGAAGAGGACTTGAGCTTGTATTTTTATATTCATCTCCAGGAGAGCTGTAGGACAATAGACACAAACCCCCCACACATGGCACACACACAAGCACTAATTTAGTGCTTACTGCCCAACTGCCACCCAACCTCAAGCGGCCGGAGAAGTTCCAGAGTATTACACTCTCCAACATCGATGTTCTGAAAAGGTCATTAGGTGCCGGGAGTGATAGCAGACATCATGTGGTCCTAACCCTACCTGGAAGATATCAGATTGACCAATTAGATGCCCCACCGCCCGCTGCTTGGTGGGATTTCAGTCAAATCCCAAAACAGCATGGATATATTTTGTAGTGAGAAAAAGCGTTCGCAGGCATACCGTAAAAACTACAATACCGTAATTGAGAATCTGGCTAGGACGTTGGAGTTGCCTCTCCTAGTAAGGTCTGTTGGATTTTTACTTTTTCATTCGTCTCAACCGAGGGTTGAACAGGAATCTTCTCACTGTGTTTCCTCCCCTTAATCCAAAGGGGGAAATTCTGGACCTCCTCCTAGTGCCATTGTTGCTTGTTCCAGTTTTTACGGCGCCGTACCGTATACTGTTGGGTACGCCATATCACCTTGTGTAGGACCATCGTGCCCCGGGTACTAGTACTTGTATGAAGGTTAGCATGAGACGGGTAGGGTTTAAACCATCAAAATTTCTTACCCCCCCTGGAGTCACCCCTACCCTTAACCAAATCGTTTCTTCGCCTCTAGTGGTATTGAGACTTGATCAAAAGCCCTTACCCTCCTATCGCTAACCTCCATATCCAGGAAGGCCATTGGTCTTGCGCAGCAGGAAAAGACCATGGACCACAAACAGAAAGGGCACTGTGCCAGTACTCATGTCTCCGAGTCAAGAATTTGTACTCGTTTGCCGCTTCTGTGGGCATGGAGCAGCTGTTCCAAAAAAGTGCGCCAATCCTTGGCATAGTGACAGGAGGGAACAGGGCGTTTCGGGGCCGTCACGTCATGAGCAGTTGCAAGTAATTTCCTCCGAGCTTCTCACGGCGAATCACTCGGTCTTTCCACCTGCTACGCACGGGCCGCATGCGGGACTTTCCTTTGTGTTGTGTTGCTGTTTGCTTTGAAATTGAGGCTTTGAGAGTTGGATTTTGATCCTCTTCTCCGTTGTATGATGATATCCCGCTCGTATGACGACCGGCGGTCCTAATGTTGCTTTCTGCGGAGTAACCGTGTCCAAGACTTTTAATAATAAGCGAGAAGGCGTCCGTCGGGTCACTCCTCTCCAAAGACGAGAACAACACGAAAACCAACTCTTACCGATGGGAAGAAAGGGTCTCTAGAAAATTTCTCACTGCGTAGGCCGTTAAGGCCGGGTGAAGTGTTCAGGTGACTGGTCTGGGCGTCTATTGAGCCATCATACTGGTTGGGATTCATGCGAGGGTAGAATAAGGTCACGAAACAAGGGTACTGCGGTCAAGACCCCAAACCAACAATCACATTGATATGCGTTCCAATACACTAAAGAGAAATGCCGGTAATCCAACCCGCTTTCCTGGATACCCATCTTCATCTAAAAAGATTTTCTCCCTCCATCGCTTCGGTCTATCCAGAGTGGGTTAGTCGTATAATTCCACCGAGTTGAAAAGTCTAAAGACCGAGGACTTGTTTATAATTCATACCTTTTTTGTTGCCTTCTTATATGCCTCCCTTTTGGTGAGCTTTTCCGTATATGCCCAAAGTTTCGGATAATTCTGCTGGGTGAATATCGATTTCCCTTTCACCGCGGTAAGTGGGAAGGATATTAGGATATCCGCGCCAGAAAACTCTTCTCCAACAATCCATGGACGCTCGGAGATTTCAGACTCGAGGAAATCAAAATGGGTCTTATAATTTGGCAACAAGTATTTCGTCTCGACACCAGAGTATATCATGTTGACAAACGGCTTCAGGAAGAATGGGACGGGTGCGTTCTTGACACCCTGCATTACAATCCCAACGAGCAGTGGAGGCATAAAAGAACCCTCTGCATAATGGAGAAAATATCTGCGCGTCTTGTTTAGAGACACCAACCGCTAAATAGCGTGGGGGAGAGTAGCAGGGGGGGGTGGACTTGTATCTCATCAAAGAAGCACGGTCTTTTGGCTTCAACCACTCGCCATAGTTGTCGACCAAATACTCGGTAATAAATCCAGACTCGGCAAGCAGATCGTCGTTAATCTTTACCACTGGGAATTTCCCGAGCGGATGAATTTCCTTAGCGTTTGGCGGGGCTAGCTTATCCACACGTCTGTAAACCTCGAGGTCGTAGTCCAGCCCGAGCTCTTCGAGAAGCCATACTATGGTTTGGGCGCGGGATTGGTTAAGCCTGATGAATCTATCAGGGGATGACCTTGAGCGAACGGTTGGAAGAGGGGAAAGTTGGATACGAACCAGAACAGTGTGACCTTTGGCTTTGCAGCCTCGTCGTTGGATGTAGTGGTGGCCATGTCCGTTGATTGTGCCGCAGAGCTATGTATTGCTTTACCGAAAACGGGTCTGTAGTTTGTTTTTTTGGCGCGCTGAGAGATGTTTGTGGTGAGGGAAAGGTTCGGGCGGTATTTGTATCGCAGGAAGTTGTAAGTGCGGTGCGATGCTGGGGGGACGAAGTATCTGGTGATGGGTTTAAATGGTAGAAGGTTCGCTATCATACCCGACCTCGGTCTACCCACATCTCGAATAAGCAGGTGCACCATTCCTACCCCCATTAAGGATCAGAGTCTACAATCAGGTTTAAGAAGCTCTCAAGAGACACCTTCCACATGTGTTGTCTTGATGAAAAGAATCGGATGAGAGATCCCTTTTGCGGATGTTTGTTGACCCGCAACCTGTGGCACCGACCCTGATATTCGAGCCTAGATCTACTTTTAAGACTCTTTGTGCAAGTGGGAAACACCCTTCATACACTTCACCATACCCTCAATATCTTTCAATAAAAGCTAACCGCCCCCCTCTTCCTTCGCAGGTAATACCGGTATTTCACCCTCGGGAGAAATATTTACCGGATTGTGTCCATATGATGATTCCCCGGTCGGCTGGCACCAGCCGGATCTACGGGTACTGGCATGGTACCACCATACACCTCCACGTACTGCGAGAACAGTCAGTACCTCGGCATAGAAATACCGGCACCTTGAACTCTTGGTGAACTCGACCCGCCGCTATTTCTTGAGGTACGCTGTAGTTCTATTAGGGCCTATCCCGAGCATCGTAAATTCTGGAATGTTTGAAACTCGCGCTAGGACGTCAGAGCCACAAGTACTATACGTCTCCTGGTACTCTTAAAGTTTGTGATACTCGCACCTTCCTTTTTTATTTGTCTCAATAGAGTGGAGTCTGTTCCTCTCTCGGAGGCGATTCCCCCTTACAGCATCTCAGAATGGGAATTCTGGACGTCTTAAAGTGAGGTTCAATTATTCTACTCGAGTAACTCTTGCAGTATTATAGGTTAGCGCTATCTTACCACCCGTTCATTTGGTACTGTGATAACGGTACCCAGCTCCGGCTTGACGTACCGGTATTTTGGATATCTCTCAATTGGGAGAGGGCGTTAGATGATTTCCCTTCCCTTACGTCGTGCGCTCGCTACCTAGGGCTACTATGCCACATACAATCCGTGCAGGATTCGAGGCCACCCTTGTCTATTTTGCGATTCGATTCTTTCCCAATTGATCTATGAAGCCTCTTTGTGCCCGGTCCCGTAGCTCTGCGCCTAGGTGAGCCAGTCTAATACCCTATATAACTCTCCGTAGCCATTTAATCTCTTCGTTTCGCTTTTTCAGTGCTATGCACCTCTATGCTGAAACCTGTTTTTCACACCACGATGCTACCATCATACCCATAGGGGTTTCTCGCCAAGAGCACTGGCGTCTCTAGAGCTTTATGCTTTCTGGGGTAACTGTGTTCTATCATCAAGCTTTGAAAGATGCAAATTTGACTTGTCGACCGCCCTCAACAGCTAAGGAGTGGATTTCGATAGATGGAGAAGCCGATTTCTTAATTTTCAGGGCGCAAAGTTATGACACACAAGTTTACTGAGATTCCAAAATCCAAATCGTAGGTATTGACATGATTATCATTGATGTTCTTCAGGTAGGTGGCATAACGATATTGCATGTTTTTAACAATACGCTCCGGTCTTGGAATCTGTTTTGCTATTGGTTAGGGACAGCACTGCTTCTATCATGCTATATTCCCGCTGCTTGTCTCTCATATTAATCTCACGGAAGTAGATGTCTGGCTCTGAAAGAGAGTCTTCTCAATCTCTCTCCGGTCCCCCCGCGGCAGAGATTGGACTTCAGGAATTTCTATTTAAGGGGACCCATGTTCTCAGCCCTCTCTGCTAGATCCGGTTTACTATGTGGGCAAACTTTGAGAACGCAGACATGGAGCCCAGGCTACAAGAGAGGCATTCAACATCCGGATGAAAGAGCGTTTTTTTGAGTACTAAGTTTCTAGTGGATCTGCCCAACTAGCATGTAAAAAAGGCGCTACTTCAACTTGAAAAACTTTCATAGGCGTTTTTCAACCTTGGGACTAAATGCCTCTAATCCGAGGGTTATTTTCTGACCCTTTCTACAGTAAAACTCTATTACCCAAGAACCAAGTTTCGGAATCATTCTAATAATCCGGCTCCACAAAGACCCCCCCGCCCACACCTGCCATATGCCACTAAAGGTATTTTAAGGGTTTAATCGGCCACCGGTCTCCTCCTGGAAAGATGCTACAGTAGGTCCTACTAGAGTTATACCTCCTGCCGGTATTCTACAGGTCCCTGGCATGAATGGACCGGAAACAGCGGGGATCCCGAGTCAAAATTTTGTATGGGCGCTCAGATAAGCAGGGATGATTTGTCATTCAAAAGTTCAGAGTGCGGGTTCCCCCATTTCCGGTCCATTCATGCTAGGGACTTGTACAGGGCATGTAGCCACTTTTCCGAATCCTTTAGATATCACACACAAGCGGCAAGCGTTAGCTACTTTGGCGGCCGTTTCTCGATTTTGCCAAAAAGAAAAACTCCCCGAGCAGCACGGAAGGCTAATTAACGGGAAACACACACGCTCCCCCAAACGGAAGTCCCGTATCAATGGAATGGCAGTCATACTCCTCTAAGAAGAGTACTCAAGTAGTAGTACGCAGTCAATCTTCAACCGAGAGGCTTCACCGACGCTGTCACAAATGGCATGACAGTAGGGCTGACCTGCCCATTGGTATCTACCGCAAACTATGGTACCGGTACTGGTGCTCGCATCCCCGTTCAAGGACTTTGGGCGGTACCTGGGCCCACACCACACTGGCACCGTACCGAAATTGGATCATAGGGCCCGAGGTCAGCCCAAGGAATCGGTTTTACTGAATAATGCGGAAGAGAGTGTTAGCGAAGAGTTTATCCGTAAGGGTTACTGGTACTTGGAAAGGCCCGTACAAATCTCGTCCAATCCGCTATCCCCACCAGACCTCTAATCTCAGTGCTCAGAAACGAGAAGCCCCAAGAAGTGCCAGCACTTTCCTAACACAGTAAAGCCTGAGCATGCTGACTGTGTCGAATCTCATTAACCGGTACTCGCATTTCTGGTAACCTGTCAAACTAAACTCATCCTGGGACCGGAAATTAACGGAGATAGTGGATTGGGGGGGATTATACGGTATGGGTGCTCTGCAGACGCGGCGGAAATGGCGGAAGGGAAAAATAAACTCAAATGGGATCTTGTCCACGTAGTGCGAGTACCGCACTTGAGTACCGGTACTCCATGGCATCACGCGGAATCCGCATTGCATACGGCGTCATGAGTGCCCGTTCGAGTGCTTTTTCGCCGGTTAGCTATAATTACTGTGCCGGGGTGTGATACCGCCGCCATTGGCCTTCGCAAAGCCCCGATCCAACCATATCCTTAGGATAAAGCCTCGGGATCATGTCGCTCGCATAAGCAACCGCGGCGGTTCTGGGCGAGGTTAAGCCACTCCAGGCCCTTGTCATTGTGGCCAACTCATGCAGTCGGGTTTCCACCAGCCTCCGAAACCTGGACCTCACAACACATCAGGGATGCCCTCCGCGAGGTCTCACAGCGCCGGCATCATACTTGGGCACGGGCGGTCTGGGCGCTCTAGAGGGCTCTCGAGGTGCGCCACACAGCAACCCGCTCGCCTAGTCCATCAGGGTCCAGGATGGCAATCACAATTCGAGGGCGCCGTGCTCGAGTATCATTCCTGAATAAGCAGAGGAAGTATCAATCTTCTTGCCTCTGACGCTAGCCACGACCAGAACTACGTGATGGTTGCCGCTATTTTCTGTGCCCGGGCACCGGTACCGCATGATACGGTACTCGAGTAACGGTATTTACACTTCACTAGCATTCGACAACGTGGTCAAACCCTGGCTTAACATGGCGCATCAAAAGTTTGGCCATAGGGCGCAGTTATCAGTGGTCAGAATATGTAAAGGCTAGGCCTGTTCAGGTTAGACTTGTTAGTAATGACATGATCTGCGACAGGGATCAGAGTTACTAATTGACAGGGGTCAACAGGACTCTAATTTTGGCGAACATTGGATTTTACCTGGAGAAGACCAAAGAAGATTCGCCAACTGTTTCTATGCTTCTCCCCCCGATGCGTTTAGCACGCACACTCCCATTTCACAGCGTTGCCACTGTTTTTGGCAGATAGGCCGCCCGATGTAGACCTTTCAAACCTATTCTAGCCTCCACCGTGAATAGCCTCCGCAATCGCACCAATAAAACAACCGAGCACACTGCTAAATTACCGCTGCTGCGTGCGAATGCGGAACTGGCTCGGCCGTCAGCCGCGGGAACCGGGGGTGGAAGACCATAGCACGTGAGAGACGATAACACGGTAAGGGGTAGATAAGTGCTTGAGCAACAAAGTATTTGGCCCGCTCCTGCCTTACCACGCGGAAAAAGTGCCTGGGCGAAATCAAGCTGAATCTGGGTTCGGAAGAAGCGGCGGCTATCCAGGCCACCATGCTTTTTACGAGTAGTTGAGCTCCCGAATGAATATTCCGAGCACCGGTATTTTCTTGGGTCCCGTGGGAACAAGCTGTAAGGGGGGGCTAACTGGCTGAGTACGGTACCTGACAGACCCTGTCGGCCGATCTATGGGAGTCATATGTCTTACCATCTTTTCCCTATTTTTTTATTTTTTAGCCTCGGCATTGGAAGAATGTGACGCAGGAACGCATCCTTTCGGTGTATTGGTTTTCTTTTTCTATCGACAAGGAGAGTGCGGATAGGGCGAGTCTCTAGTGATATTACAGGGCCATCACACCCAATTGGCTTTAACTATTGGGTAGAGTGTGTGCGTTTAAAAGAATTCTGAGTTCAAGGGTGGGGGTTCTGGAACATAATGGCTTCCATTCCGGTAAGCCCGTTCAGATGGTCGAGTCCGCCTCTGTGGAAATAATGGCGGTATAATGGCCAGCCGTATTCGAATCTCATTGGTCGAACCGCCATTTAAACTATAGTGTTAAATCTACTATACTAATGTAGGTGAGATGAACACTGAAACTTCAGTATGCGGAGAAATAAGCTTTCAGCCTACAGGGCGGACTCCAACAAAGCTGGTCCCAGAAAGAGGCTCGCTGCATCCAAAGTTTAGATAGATGGGGTGCATCTGAATCTCGGCACCATACCGACATTGTGTGTATCTCCCAGCCCTACAGGTACTCGCTCGCACTGTACTGTACTGTACAGTAACGTTTTTGAAGTCGAAAGTACTCGCATATTCGGGGTCTGACGGAAAGCTGAATAATAGCTACTGCTGGAACATACTGTTGATGGTGGCTATGCCCATCCGGGATCATCTACCTCCGCCTCGTGGCCCATGGACCTACTATCAGAAGGGGTTCTTTTCTCTTTACACGTATGATTTTTGGTTGTGGAATGAAATCCTGAAGATCAAGCTTTGTAATGAACCGGACCCAGATGTTGCACGGCGAAGCGAAGGAAGGAACGGAGAGGTGGTCTGCTCGTATGCGCTTCAGCCCCGCCCAGTAACTCCAGTCCCGGATTATTATTTCTCAGCGCTCCGTGGAGGGTATTATACTAAGCGATAATACCAACTTATTACTGTATCGTCAAGGACATGGTCATCCTCATCAGACATCCTCTCGGCATACCACACACTCAATGGTCACGCACATGCCTCGGGCTTCACCTTCTAATCGAACGTCCTCCGATATTTCATAAAGCACCCGACCGTCTTCCCCATTTCCCAGAGATTCGGTAGCTTTCCCCATCACCAATCCCTTCACACCGGTTTTTTGTTTCTCGGACGGGGTTGAAAAGTCGACTGCATCTCCTAGCCCGCTCCATCTCGAACTCTATCGATCAAGCTTAAATTTACGATACATCTCACGGGTGCAATCGCGGTACCTCCATACAATCGAGAAAGAAGAAGAAGAAGAAAACCACCGTATGAAGAGACACAACATTGGCTCAGTGGACATACCGATACATGCACCACTTTTCTGGTTGTCGATTTCCGAAATTAGTACAGCTCTCTCGAGAATCTAGGGACTAATATCTAGACTCCGATAAGCGCTATATCCGGATAACTATATTTCGATACCTATCTACAAGTACTTTATTTTTTTTCTTTTTCGGTAATCTCAAGACTGAGGCAATTCGATTCACACCCGGGAAGTGGTGTTTGGGGAAGGATCTCTTTGGTCGTCAAGACGCCACCACAGCTTTTACTCGTGCACAAAAAAAGACACGAATTGACGCCCTGATTATTAAAGCGCGAAGCGAGCCGGCGCCATCGATTGTGGCTTCTTTTCCGGAACGGAGAATCGAAAAGGAAGGAAAAGGAAGAAGGAAAAAAAGGAAAAAGGAACAAAAAAGCAAATATCACACCTAATCTGACGAAATAGCCTAAAGGAAAAAATAGTAGAAGCGGAAAAGAAGAAAAGAAAAGAAAAATAAGGGAGAAGAAAGGAGAAACCTTCAGTTCGCGTCGTCAGTTCCTGAAATAGTTTCGCGGGAACGGCGCCTTGCAGTCAGTGAGATACGGTAGCGCGAGAGGGCGAGAGCACCAGGAGAATTGCGCGTGTCTTCTCTCCGTGTGGTCAATTTTGAGTGAGAAATCGTGGCCGTGGGAGTCGAGATCGGTGGGATTGACCGAGGGTTTCCCCTTCACCAATTTTTCGGTATTACCGGTATTTGCGGCCCCCGAGATCTTGGACTTTATTATGACCAGTCTCCACTGCTTCCCATCGGCTCCTTCAACCTCAACGGCCAAGAGTTCTGGTGATAGTGCAAG
Source organism: Tuber umbilicatum (assembly GCA_003313605.1). NCBI lineage: Eukaryota > Fungi > Ascomycota > Pezizomycetes > Pezizales > Tuberaceae > Tuber > Tuber umbilicatum. The sequence goes on along the minus strand of QLOI01001850.1, from coordinate 59,022 downwards.
CAATAGCAACAGTATTTCTGCCCCTTCAGCAAATTTACTACCTTCCACCGCAGCAGCTTCAACCGTGGCTCCTACCGTTGCATTGGACGCTTCTGCTCTAGCCACAGCTTCATCTGGCGGTGGAGCAGATTACGATCTCATATCTCCCAGCAGCCTCTTCGGTCCGTGGGTGGAACTTGGTGCAACACCCACAAACTCACTCAACCCATTCTTCGACCCCCAGCAGAGTTCCGCTTCTCACCCCCACCATCCTCCTCCCTTTCACCCCCCATATCGCCCTTCTCACCCCACTCGCGCCCTTCACAATCCCCCTTCAGCGAATAGCCGTTCACCCGCAGGTTCTAGCGCGAAGCACCCCCCCACTCCGAAAAGCCTTCCACCATCGCACAAGATTCTACAATCCTCATCCCCGAACCCCGAAGCCAACGCCAAACCAAACAAGCGACCAGCCAGTAGTGTCGCTTCTCCGTCCTCGCCCTTGCGCCCACCCCCTGCTATTCGGCTGTCCGAGAGGGAGATCCTGAGTAAGAGTGGAGGAGGCGGTGGTACGAGATCACTAAAGAGGGAAACCCCCATAGAGGGCCACGCCGGAGACGACACAATGAGCGTGCATAGCCACGACGATAAACCATCATCGAGGGTCGCCACGAGCACGTTCTTTCCGGAAATCCCCAGGATTCTACCGCACGAGAAGGTATGAGAATCTTACTGCCCTACCCTTCACTGCCCTGCCACGCGATGATTAAAAACAAAAAGTCACGTCACGTGCTTTAAGGTTGACAGCGATTCATAATGAAATAGGTATTTCCAATTCAAATCGGTGGTGAATTGTTCCGACTGAGGTTTGTTTTGTTTCCTTCCCGGAATGCTTTGCCTGGATCCTTTGAGGCTGATCATGGTTTTAGCGGCGCATCGATATCCTCGGATGGTCAGTATACGAATGAAACTCCCTTCAAAATTGTGCAATTATGACAGAAAACTAAGAGTGCTAGAGCTCCCTCATACTTTTCGCAATTCTTCGAGCAGCAGTTGGCGAACCTGGAAGAGGGTCAGAGTGTGAGAACACTCTACATTGATCGGGATCCGGTCACGTTTAGGGATATTGCTAGGCATTTACAAGGCATGAACTTTCGCCCGCAGTGAAGTCACAATCGGGAGAATGGGGGTATTGACATTGTGTAGGCTATCATGTTTCTCCCAGAGATGGGCAGCATTTTGTGCAGCTATTTGCCGATGCCCAATTCTATAGCCGTAGGTTGTCTCCAGGGTTTGCGAAGGGTGGAAGCTGATTGGAGCAGTTCCAAAGTTGATCTCGCAACTCTTTGAGTCAGAGATCTTCATCTCGATCGGATCGAGGCCTTTCCAGATCAACCGCGAATTATTTCAGTCCCCTGGCAACAACCCAAATTATTTTTCACTTGGGTTTGCTGTCTTCTTTTCATCACCAAATGAAGTCTTCCCCGGGCTGAGCCGAGAGGGGCTCCTGCGACCGCCCTCGATCTTACCACCTGAGGTTCCGACCCGTTCGGGCGAGGTCTTTGCCGAGCTTCTGCACTTGCTACGCGGTTATCCGGTCCACATCCGGAATGAGGAGCACCGACAAGAGCTCCTGCGCGACTGCAAATATTTTCATCTAAAGGGGCTGGAACAGAAGTTGATTCCGCATGAGATATCATGGAATCAGAAGCGACAAAAACAGGAGATAGTCATCAGATTGGAGGACATCAAGCCGTCCGGAATCTCCTTTGTCCCCGATCCGATAGCCCCGGATCAAATCCCACCGCGCGGCACCTCGGGCTGGATCAACTACTCCCGGCCGTTCGTAGACGAGACGCAGAGAGAGCTCATCTTGGAGATAGGGGGTGAGCAAACAAAGGTGGACTGGAGACCTGGGCGAGCGGAGTTTTCTGGAACCACGAACCAGCGCGTCACAGCACTCTTGCAGGTTATTGCTAATAAACTGGGATTGCCTGTAGGACATGAAAGAGCACTCGGTCTGGTTCTGATGCAGAATAGTATGAATGGAAGCACGAGCGGGTCAACCCCCGGCCCAGCAAGCCCGGGCAACACTCCACTCAGCGAGGATAGAGTAAAGATCAAGATCGGCCCCGATTGCTTTGTGCAGCTGGACGGGGAGGAATGGCAAGGATGGGATCGAGAAGGTGTCAATTCGGTAGATGGACATGACCTGGACAGCACGGTTGCCGATGACGCTTATGGCATGGGCAGCCGGCCCGGCCCCGGGAGTGATGCGGGAAGGAGTGCTGCGGGCGGAAGTCCAAATCTACCATGGCAGCAGCACTCCGGGGCGGGCAGCCGGCCCCCATCAACAAAGCCCCAAAGTGCATTCATAGGCATGCATCCCCGAAAACGCCAGAAGCGAATGGCAGGGACCGAGGACTCCTCCGAGTGGCTTGTGAAGCGAGGGCAGTGGCGACTGAGGGTGCGAATGACACCTGGAGTGGACGGCAGAGATCGGCCAGAGGTCATCTTGGTAGGTGTCAAGCTGGATGCTTTCAGTGGGGAATACGGAAGGAATGAACAAAGGAAATTCTTGGTCTGAAATAGAGTCTGACTTTTGTCTTTTCCTTTTTGTATCCCATCTTTCTATCTCTTTTCCTTTCCTCTTTTCCCTCCCTCCTGCTAGGATAGAGGGGGATTTTTTCTCTTCTGATTTTCTCTACCTTTTCTTCCTATAGAGCATTTGCTCACATTCTCTCTTTGTGGATGTTTTTGGTCATTTACCACCCACCTTTTTTCTTTTTTCTTTTCATGTATATATTTCTTTACGAGCCTACCTACCACTTGCGCATTCCAAGAGTATCTGGAAATGTGGAGACTACGGTAGGCTAGGCACTCTCTAGCGGGCTGCCCTACTTAAGTTAGTGCTACATTTCCGGATTCGTTTGGAATGAGCAAGTACCGGTACTCGAGTACAGTGCCGGGAGCATGGTAGTTTATCTTCTTGGTTTCTATTTTATATTCTTCTCATCATCATTACCCACTCGAGCATCTTCATCCATCTCTCCCTCTCTCCTCGTCCCGGGAATACAACCGTGACAACCAAAAGCCAACACTCCTCCCTACCTTATCGCAGGCATTTTCTCTGGATTTAGCCTTATTTCCGCTTTTTTCATATTTTTCTTTTTAGTTTTCTGATCCATTTACCTTTCATCGTCATCATAATTTCAAGACGCGACACGGAGTATGGGTATAGGACTTCTTCTCTCTCTCTCTCTCTCTCTTTCCTTTCTTTCCGTTTCGTTTCACCGCTCTCATGGTAGCGAGTCGGAGTTTGAGTTATGTGTATCGTATGTACCAGTACAGTGCAGTACTTTCTATCCGCTCCTCGAGCACGTTTGCATCAAGTCAAGTAGGCGTTTTATCATAAATTTAAGGGAAAGCAATACTGCGCCTGCTCCGTGATCGGGCTGCTCACCGTTCAGTTTTACGACAGCTTAACCAGGGACAGCATCGGGTCTTGGGACACTTTTGCGCTTTAAGTTACGAACGACGAGTGACCGGCTCACCACGCTGACCGAGATGGCATGCACAGCGCTAGAGTTCACTTGGCTCCTGCCTTCCCATCTATTCGTACAAGCAGTAAAGGAAAGAGTATCATACGAGTAGTGTTAGTGCGATAGTGTATTGTACGGTAGGGTACCTGTACCATACGATATTATCACGAACGACTTGAGCATCACCAACTAGTGCACGCCGCATTACAAATACTTATGAGCCCAAGCGCCCCGGCCCATGGAAACGAGCAATCGCTGGTATTGTATGATACCGCAAGAATTCCGCAACCCCTCATTTCCTCCCACTCCGCCATGGTTATGAGATACCCAGCGGGTACAGTGCGGTAGAGTACCGGAATGTTCCACACCAACCGGTCGAACAATCATCCCATCTCATCTGCCGTAACCCAGCCCACGCGCCGGTTGCAAAAGTGCTTGTCCACCCATCATCCATCATGAATTTTTTTCTTTCTTTTTTTCTTTTTCTCTTTCTCTCTCTCTCTCTCTCTCTCTCTCTCTTCTCCCCCATTCTGTCCGAAGCACTCGTACACTGCCGGTCGATTACCTCATCGCCTCTTAGATCCGTCTCCAGGTGGGGCCGGGTGCGGAATAAAGCTCCCTGCATCATGTATTCTAATTCTTTGACATGTCCGGGTGGTTGGGTTTGAAATATCATTATCTTCCATTCTCTCTCTAGCTCTCCCTCTCCTTCTTCCCTCTTTCTTTTTTCTTTTTTCTTTTTTTTTTTTCGAGGGGTTGTTGTTTCCATTCGACTTAGAAATCAAAAGATGAGTCGAGATATTGACTGCAGGAGCGCATTTGGTGATTAGTAATGGTATGTGATGGATGGGTAGTTCCGGTGTTTATCGAGCGGTTGCGTGGGTGAAGGAAGGTTTGGATCACACATGCCGGCATCGTACCGTGCCCGGGTACCGTGTGATACCGGCATCATACTGTACTCGTACGGCACTCGTACAAGTAATAGATATATATCATACGAGTGCCAGTGGTGCAGCACTCTATCGTAACTTTTGATTGACCTTTCCATCGTCTTGCGTGGTGTCATAATAAGAATGGATCGGCCTATGTGGTATCTACTGCACAGTACAGTACAGTACAGTACACGCTGTGGATATCGGTGATTTTAAAAAGTACAGTACTTTGATTTCCTCTTCTCTCTCTCTTCCCTTTCCCCCTTTCCCTTTTAGCCCGTGGTTTTGGATGCGATGCTGCTCCTCCTCTTATCGTGCTCTTCTACCTCCTCTTGTTCCTTCTCTACAAAATACCCCCCCCCCCGCTCGCGTTGAATAATGAGGGGATAAAGTGGGTCTCTGGTCCGTCTTGATTCTTCCTACTTAGTGCATTTCTTGATATTCCGTCTTCCCTTCCCCCTTTCCCTCTTTTTTTCAACCTCCGGCCTAGGCCGACATATTCCCCGCCCGTTACCCTAGAATTTTCTTATTACTATTCCATAATAATATTATTACCTTCTCATTTCTCACTCTTTTTCTCTCTATCCTCCCTCTCCTACCTCTCCCTCTCCCTCTCCTACCTCTCCTCCATTTCCTCCTCCTTCTCTCACTCACCTCAATCCCGCATTTCTTTACCTTACCGCTACTCCCCGCCCGCCTGAGGAACCAGAGTTTGTACCTGAGCCTCGTAAGTGCGCAATTGCTTGGTAATCCAACGCCAAAGCCCGAAACATGGCCCCGAGAGGGTCTACGTCATCCAATCACATTCCACCCGATGTCAAATGCACAGACACGGTAATAGTAGGTGAGACCTTCCGCTCCCTCCCACCGCACAACTAATTGTTTGCCCACATAATCGAAGAGAAAACGTGACTGAACTGGACTGAATTGACATTCCCTTTTTTTTCTAAAAAAAAAAAGGTAACGGACCTTCGGCTCTGTTCCTGAGCTACCTGCTTCACGGTAACATCCCTACTTACGATTCCGCCACCCACGGACCGCATCCCGACCCGGTGCTCCACGCAAAGCTCGCGCGATATGGGAACCGGCCGCTCTTCGACGCGACTGAGTCCATGAGGGCGTGCGCCGCGTTGACGGAGCACTTCCAAGCCGCCACCCGCATGAGTTATTCGAATCAGGCTCTGCCGCTGAACGTTTTGCTGGACACACTGGTACAACCGGGTGCTGACACGGAGATCGGGGGGGCAAAGCCCCGGTTGAAGTGGAGTTTCGATGAGCGGAGGAGAATCGGACATGTCGTTGTGGGCTCGGCGAAGGAGGCTGGCGGACAGTGGTCCGAGGATCCGGTTAGCACCTCTTGGGATATTGAGACCTTGAGGTTAGTTTCTCTCTTCCCTTTTCCCCCCGGTCCGTTTTGGTTTGAGATTTGGGGGCTAACCTTGGGGGGTAAGCTATGCGGAGATGTTGTCGCTGCCGGGGTACTCCTTTCGGGAACATTACAAGAAGAGACATGGGGAGGCTATGCCCCATCTTAATAGGCCCACGAGACGAGAAGTAGCGAATTACTACAGCTCGTACCCTCGCGCCGCGGGAATATCGTCGGAGGTTTTCTCGTCGGTATACGCGCACCGGATACACCGTACCCAATTTGGCTTCTCGGTGAGGGTTTCTAGAGGGCCCACCCCATCGAGGCCGCAATGTTGGTACACAATCCACTGCAAGCATCTCGTCCTCGCAACTGGGATCTTCACAAACGTCATACCCCCCCCACCCATCTTCCTACCATTGCTCAACCCAGTAAACAATTCACCCGACCAGCAGCAGCGCGTTGAGACGCTTCCACTACTGGTTGTCGGCTCCGGCTTCACAGCAGCAGACGTGATCACCAGCGCGCAACCGAACCAGAAAATAATCCACATTTTCAAATGGAACACTGCTCGCCCGTCGCCACTGAAGGGCTGCCATCACGTGGCATATCCAGAATACGCATCCATATATCGCCGAATGAAGGAGTCCGCCGCAGACAGTACCTCTCCGAATTCACTAACGACTTTATCAGGTTATGAGGGTTTTCCAAACGCACAGGTCATATCAGTATCCGGCAGTGGGGGAGTCATCAAAATATTAACGGCAGACGGCGACGTCCTGGAGCGCACCATCGGCACACTTAAGTACTGCGTCGGCCGGCGCGGAAGCCTAGAGTACCTCTCCGCGGAGTTGCGGCAAGCCGTGGGCGTGCTGGACGCTGGGTGGGTATCCGCCGATACACTGAGGAGACGGATAGAAGCGGACCTAGAAGTCACGAAAAATGTGTGGGTTGTCGGCAGCCTAACCGGCGATTCACTGGTTCGCTACGCCTTCGGAGGGTGTGTATACGCTGCTGGCAGGATAATGGCTGATCGGGAGACTCCCGAAGGTGAGTTGAGTGTGCAAGAGATCACCACCGCAGGCAGGCGGGGGTCCGGGTGTGTGGTTTCCTGATGGACATGATGGCGATGATGTGATGGGTTTTATTGGGAGTTTTCGGGGTAAAAACTCGTTGGCGTCCTAGAGGTAGATGATTGGTTGGGTTTTTTTTTATATTTGCTTTTCTGGCGCTCTGTGTGATACAGCACACGAGTGCGGTTACAGCCACCGGTATTATAGCTGAATTGTCTATCTCTTTTTCCAGATCATTGTCTGGTGCGTTTGTTGGGCATTTCCTTCCCCTTTTTTTGCATTGCCTGGGATGGGCATATGTGTATACATAACTTTTTGCCCCTGCTTTTTCTCGCCTGTTTTCTATGTGCATATCCTAGAGTGGTGTTATAGACCTTATAACTTTTTTCCTTATTCATTGCTACCGGGTTCTATGGGCGCTAGGGAAGGTCTTGTAGTTGGAGAGAAGAGTGGTGTTCTCACAAGTGATGTGCCCGCGAAAGTGGGCCGGGAAGAATGGAGTTCATTGGGGTCATATATGATGTTTTTTCGACCGGGTAGGTCTAAGCAGTGTGCGGATTCGATATGGGTAGTATTGGAAGTAACCGTATTCTCAACGGAGATAGCTGATGACCGTTGATCAGATTTTCCTCTCCTGTCCCCCAACAAGCGGGAATACTGGCGCCGAATCTACTGTACTATTCGGGGGGGGAATTTGATACAGTACTGTCGACTTTCCTCATCGCCTCGGCGTTCTCTCGTGAGTTCTTAGCACCACTGAGATAATCAGTTAAGGGTTGCGCAGTTGTTCTCCCTTGGGTACCCTGTCAAGATGATCACAATGGATGAGAAGAAAGAGAGCGAAAAGGAAAACGATAAAGTCGATGAACCTTAGCAACACCCTGTCATGAAGATTCTGCCTTTCCTCTCCAGACTATCTTCACTGCCTGGCTGTCAGTGGTTATCCCCTATTTTCACTCTCTGCTGTGGGTCCTGGAGCACCGCTTGAATAACAATTCTATCTAGAATCCTAAAGGATTCATGACGACTACTTAGCTAAACCCGTCTGCAAATATTCAAGTTGGTGATGACGAGTCTTAACACACTTTTGACAGTACACCAGTCACATCCCGTCGAGATCTCCGATAGTGGATTTGGGGCCTCTCTTTTACGGAGTAACTTATCTTCAAAAGGAGGGGGCAAGTTATATATGATACCGATACTACTGAGTTTCGTTGAAAACTACGATTCGGGCCCCCGAGATCCGGATGCATAATTGGGTGTTAGAAAGTGGATAGTGTGGGTGTAGAGATTATACACCTTTGACGCCCGAGTATTCGATAGGGTGGGCGAGTGACGGTCTGTGAAAGGGTGATAAAAAAGAAGGGAAGTTATGGTTTTGGAAGGCCTTGGGCTACCGTACAGCCTGCAGTAGAAAAAAGAGAAAAATCAGAAAGTGAAGCGGGATTCTAGAGTTCTGGTTGGAACGTTTGGTGACTAGATAATCGGTCCCTGTGTTTCTCTAACCACTGTCGGTTTTCTCATTATTATTATTTTTTTCACGAGAGCAGGCAGTACCAGTATCGTATTTACTCAGACAATCCACTATCGATAAGCGGCGGGGCTAAAATGCCATGAGTGGGCTTAGCTGAGAGCTGAGGAAATTACGAACACTAGTTGGTGATGGAAAAGTTTCATCTTGTTCAAGTCGTACTGCATCTGGTAAACATTATTCCTTTCCGAGGTGTTTTGTCTCTGGATGCGGAGATCGGAGGCCTGATGGAGATAGTGGATTGTCCGAACAAGGCGAGAAATACCCCTTCGTGTCTTGGATGTATCTCGGGCGTGCATCCGTTCGGTCTGTAATTCACTGTTCAATGCTCTCGAAATCTACTGTCTCCGCTGGCTCTGCGCTCTCCGGATCCAGAGATATAAAAATTCCGGGAAGGATTAACATTTCCCCCCACCAAACTGTACAAGGTCAGTTCATTGGGAATCTTAGACCTCATTAACTAGGCTCCGAATTCTATTAACTTGTCAAGGTATGGTACACCTATCATTGGTCGCCATCATGGACTGATTTCCGCTGATAATCTCATTGTGCATATCAGGAGTTTTCATGGTGATTTGGTAGCGAGAAGAACGGTGTTTGTTAGTCCTTAAAGCCTAGGGTCGTGAGCATAGAGAGGCTCATAGCATTACAGGAATGGTGATGGCTTGTCTGTCGGAGTATATCCGCGATGTCAGTTTTTAGGGATATTAGGGCGGACACCAATGCTAGTGCTCTGGCCTGTCTGTAAATATCAGAGAACAGAGGTGGCAGCCAAGGCATTATTTCTATCATATGATAGTCTAACGCTGTCCATGAAGATAATAGCATATATAAATTATTAAAAACCTAGACTGCCTACCTCAAACACTAAAATAATTAAGAATCTCGTTCGGACGTTGGAGTTGCCTCCCCTAATGAGAACTGTTATATTCTCTTTATCAGTCTAGTTCTCACCCCCCGAATCCAAAGGGGGGAATTTCCGACGTCCGGCGTCATTCCAGTCCCCGTGGTGCTCGCACCGGAACCCCGCGCACGATATTTCATGCAATGTAGAGGTTCTGAAGTATTTCACTAAAGTGCACGCCTAGCACCCTAGCAAACCGCAGTGACCGAGCCACTCGAAGATCTAGTTTTGGATTTCCGCCGGCTATTCTGGTCTCCCCGTTGTGGGGAATATCGTGGTTAGTGTAGATATATATGCTACTAAACTGTCTAGTTTCTAACTTTTACAGTCATCCCGCGGTCGTGGCGGCGGATCCAGACAACCTGCTTTCTGATTTTATATGCACACTTGAATCTTCTGATTTTAGGGATTCTCAGCTGCGACGCTGGTATCACAACTCATGGCAGAGCTCCCACCATACCGGCACCGACCGGAGAAAGAAGTTCAGCACCCCCAATTCAAGATCGGTCCCGTGTTTGTCGCGGAGAAACTGACTGAAACACCTTCGCAACTGCCGGGATACATTCCCCAAAAGCCACCAAGGACGCAAGCGCTGTCTGTGGAAGCCTCGGCGCACCGCACAGTAGTCAGTCGCGCTCGAGGAACCTGAGGCCGGAGAAAAGGTGTCTTGACTAGACCGTCTCCTGTATGCCGCACGTTATCCCAATGGGTTTAAATACTTTTGGTAGGAAGTAAACGTGTTTGATAGGAGGAGTGCTTGTACACCGATTGTTAATCTTGGAGAGTTCGTGTACGTGCTGGTCCCCTCCGCAGTTCTACACTTCACGAACCCGTCCGGACCCGTGTCGTATCCACCATCCTCGAGCATGCTGTAACAGCACTCGTAAGGGAGACCCAGCCCTTCCTCGATCACACAATCCGCACCTATCCCGGCAGCATCCTCCCACATCGCACACCACCTCCAAAGTTTTCATCTAGAACCTCACCGCCAAAACACATTTGTAAAACCGGGCCTAACACGGCGAATGTCTCGAACACCACAGAATGTCTCGGAGCATGTGCCACGACGGCAGCTGATCGTAGCATGCCCGGAGATTGAACACAGGGTGCTGCGGCCGACGGTACCAAACGTAGGTTTCGTGGTGGAATACGGTAGGTAGGTCTCGGATTATCATGGGGCGGGGGAGCAAATAGGGGAAGTTTTGGACCACGATCTGTGGCACCGGTACATTCGTAGCACTACCGGTACCGGTAGGACCGGATAGTTTTAGGGAAACCGTGGCACGGAGCAATAAAATAGTAGTTGGACTTGGATGCACTCGAGCACCGTGGTTTGGCAAGCGGGTGCTTGACAGCGCTTCGGTTATTGACTTACGAAGCGGCCGCTGCTGTCCCGGTACTGTACTCGAGGCTGCGGTTGCGATTCAATTGATATAATTTAGTCCCCGGCGGATCCGCACGACTATAAATTCCAGCGCAGGGCTCACTCTGAAACCGCCACTACGGTAGTTACCCGCACCTGAGTTCCGGTACCGTATTCAGTGCACCGGTACTGTACATGGGGGGTTCCACGACCGTTGGTCCGCTCCGACCACGCATTATCGCGCCGCATCGGGCTCAAAACGCGAGTGATCGACCGAGACACTTGCAGGCTCAACGGTACGGTAGTCGTGCCGTGCCATCATCGTTGCCATGTGGCGCCGGCATGACCCCATGAACTCCGACCCTTGAGAGCGGCTGTAGCCAGCAGAGTGAACGTTGTATCTAGAAAAAGTGCTGCATGTACAGTACAGTACCGTACCTTGTTAACTCGCTAAATCGACCCCCTTGGACGAGCTGATTTGGGATTGATCGCCCCGTGGTTAACGGCAACCCGAGGCTTCTCGGCAGCAGTCGAAACGGTCCTCCCATTCCTTTTCCGTTCGGTGCTAGGTTTTCTCGCGAGATTTTGTCTCAAAGCGGAGTTGGAACCCCAATGGGGGACGCCCGATTCGACGAGTTGATACCATCGCCGCAAACATGTGCCGGTATGCCAATGCTTGAACAAAGTCTGTGGCCGGAACGGGCGGATACCCCCTCCGGGCCAGTAACGGTATGCCAATTTGCGAAGCGTGGCCTCTACACAGATCAACCCCCGGGAAATATCTATTTACTGCTTCTTCTAGAGGAAGTTCCAATAGCAATGAAATGAAATGCACCTGACATTCCTGCTCACTTCCGAGCTCGATATATCCGTGAAATTTTTAGGATATCGTACCGGTATTTCTATTTCCTCTACTGATTTGTGGGCCATCATTCTTTTCGGAGAAAACTGTTGAAAATCCTTGGGGTTGAAGTCGAGCAACGCCCTCTCGAGAGGGTGCTCCGGCTAGGAACGTTCCTCACCGTAGGAGTGAGCTCCCGCGTCACGGGAAGGAACGAAGCAGCGACCCCCGTCGAGGAACGGCGTCTGAGTGGCGGAGCATACAGTGCTGTGCTTCGCGCTCGCGATAATGGGTTGGTGCGGGGTAAACATGAGGCCGTAGGAAGTTGAGAAATGTTTCGAGCCTAATTTCTGTCATATTCTATCACTCGTAATTTTCTCCAATCCGGCTCTGTTTTCGAGATCCTACGGTGCTTGAAAACCCGACGCTATTCCCTAAACGGGATTACGGGTATTAGGAGTTGTATTATCAATGTTGCACACAGACCTACGGATGCAAGTGGTGCGTGTAACCCCCCTACGAACGAAGATCTCCCGGAATGGCTCATGTCCGCAACCGGAAGGGTGAAGGTTCCAAGAGACAGGGCAGCAGTGCAGTAAGACGGGCTCGGCTCAGCTCCTCCCCGGTCTCGATCAAGTCGATTGTTCTCGAAAACCGGTAGATCTCCATGACGTGTCCGCTCAGAGATGAGGTATCCTTTTCCAAGTAAATCCCCGCCAACGTCTAAGGGGGATACGGAGACCTTTTAGGAAGTCCTTCCATTTCCGAGCGGGCTTAGTGAGGATATCATGTGCGGTGTTAGATGCCTTTGTCGTCACGTAGACCTTCTACTCTGTTGCTCCTGACCACTCGCCAGTTCCCTCTTGCTATTTTTCCATGTGCCATGGCTGGTAACTCGTCCGCGGTGTCATCCACCAGCATACCTGGGTTTTTCGTCTGAAGGACGAATGAGAGCCATTTATGTACAAACGAGAACGTGCCCCCCATTCACGATTACGGATACCGTGTGAAGCCACGCCCGTAGGGTAAAAATGCTCCTCCTCACAACCGCCAAAACCTCAAATGGGGATCCACTACCGAGTGAGCGCTCATGACCGCCGCCGATCTCCTGCAGCGCGGCCGCTCGGAGGAACATCTAACTAGGGCGCGTCAGCCGAGCTAACGCCTACACGGTTGGTCGGGAGGGTTCCCGCGCCGATCCCTGATAAGCCCGCCGTGCGCGATCCCCGAGCGAGTCGGAGGAGGGAAGGGAAAGAGGAAGGGATGTGGGAAGCATCGGAGAAAGAAGGAGGACTTGGCGTTTGGGGTATGCAGCTCCGTAACGTTGCTGTACCCGGGTGTGAGCTTGGGCGATCCGACGCCTGGGAGTTAGGAGGTATCGAGGCCCCTTGCTTATTTGGGCGATCTTCATGCTGAATTTGCTCTTTTGTTCTCCGCGAGGGTAAGGCCGCCTCGAGGATCCCTGGCTGTCCAATCACCCAGTCTATCTAAGCGTGTCTGGGCTGGGGATGTAACATGGAATTTACACGTGGGGCGGTTGCACGTGAGGAGAGAAAGCGTCGGTATGCTGTTTTCCCGTTTTGTTCTCGCGGAATGGGTTATGGTTGTGGGGGGTGCAGTGAGGTTGGGAGCCGTAGAGCACTAGTATTAGGAAAACCTATTCTATACCTGCCAATCCCGGGTCCTCCTTGTAGGGTACCAGCAACTTTATATATACCGGCCAGCTCAGTGCCACCAGCCTCTATGTTGCGCCCGAGATTGGCTGATGGGGTAGGCTTACGAGTGCTGGTATCATGTTGATTTGGCTTATATACGCACACTACCCTCGCACTTGCAATACACGCGAACCCGCACTCGCACATGTCTAGTGCTGCTAAACTTGTGCCTCCCTCCATCATCACGAGTACGATAGATACATACATGCCTTACTCCACGGGAATTATAGTTTCGGTACCTAGGGCGGGCGAGGGGAGCTTAATCGGTATAGTCAGTCATCCACCCGTCCATTCGTCCATTTCCCGAGAGAATCAACAGACGAGGCGGGCGATAAATGGAGCGGAAAGAAACGGAGCGGTACAGTACTTTATCTGGTGGGCGTTGCGCAGCTCGTCGGTACCCTTCGTGGTTGCTGGCATTACCAACCGTGGAAAGTATAATACTCGCCTCATCTCTCATAGTAGGGAGAGAGGAGTGAAGGTGGTTGGTAGCATGTGGGCTTTTAGAGCACTTGTTGTGGTGCAGCATACCGGTATTGAATTACCGTAACTTATCATACACGGCAAGTGAGGGGGTTGTGGTGATCTGATGGTGGTTGATATGCTGTGGTACCCATACCGTATGCGCTGCGGCGATCTGGGTTCTAGAGGAGTGGTAGCCAATCTATTGTGATTCCATGTGAATGTGGTACCGGTATGTAGGATCGAGGTTCGTTGGAGCACCAACTTGGGGGTTTTTTCCCCCTCTCCCTCGGACAGTTACTGGAGGAACCTATAGCTTCAAGGCGGTTATTGGCCCACAATTTCAATTGACTCATTTGGAAGGGGGAAAGGTTGTAGATAAGTCTTGCTCCCCCGTCGGCCAAATGCATAGTAAACCTCTCGTACTACCGTAGGCAAACCAGGTGCATTGGTAGTGGTGAGAAAACGGATTCCGCAACTCCATGTGCTGGAGATCGTAGAAGAGGGAAGAAGCACAAGAACAAGGCGAGCTATTGGAGCTAACCGTGTCTCTCCTTCTCAAGGGGACTTGGATTGAACTTCGACACACTCGTCGTTATCTCAGTGAGGCACCACAATCCGCGCTAACACGCGGTGATAATCACAGAAGAGGTAACTTCCCCATCGAACCCCGAGTTCTTTTTCCAGCATCTTCTCCGACCTTTAAGTACGAGTACGGGGTTTTCGGCCACCCCGGTTTTCCGGCCACCATGACAACCACCATCAATCACGCCTCCTTGCTCCACACCACCACTGATAAAGCGCAAAAAGTACTGCAACATGGAGAGCCAGGAAGAAGCAATTCAGTTAGCCCTTGCGGCTATAGAAAACGGTGTTTCTGAGAGAAAAGCAGCGATTGACTATGGAGTTTCTCATTCAACACTGCAAGGTCGTCGTGCCAGCGGATCAACATCACAAGCCAGTCACCACCACTAGCAACGTCTTTCCACTGTTCAGGAAAAGGCTTTATGTGATTGGATCAGGGAGCAAGAAGCATGTGGCTATGCTCCGTCGAATTCACGGGCCAGGGAGATGGTATCTTTTATCCTTCAGATGTCCAGAGACTTGGTACCTCTTGGTAAGAAGTGGGTCCCCACTTTCATGAAGTGAAATCCAGAAATCGCTAGCATGATCGGCAAGCCCATAGACTCAACTCGGATTCGGGGAACTCAGCCTGAGCATATCGAATTGTTTATGATCGCTTTGATACCCTCCGCACTTGCTACAACACTCAACAGTAAGATATTTGGAACATGGATGAGCATGGGATCGCCCTAGGTGTTTGTACCAACAGAGTTGTCCTAGGATCTCAAGGAAAGCGCCAAACATATATCCAATCGCCTAAAAACTGCGAATAGGTATCAGTTCTTGAAGCAATTAATGGAATTGGTCGGTTTATTCGCCCTTTGGTCTTATTCAAAGGAAAAGAAATACAAACTTCTTGGTTTACTGTGGAGGAAGTCCCTGATTGGCTGGTTACAACAACATCAGAAGGTTGGACGTCAAACAAAATTGGGCTCTGCTGGTTAACGGAAGTCTTCATACCAGAAACCGAACGCAAGTTCCCAGATGGCCGGATTGCACGTTGGATGTTAGTTTTGGATGGCCATGGAAGTCATGTGAATGTCGAATTCATGTAGATTTGCAAGCAAAACCGCATTGATATTTTATATCTTCCGGCTCACTCAAGCCATGTTTTGCAGCCTATTGACCTTGGTACCTTCTCCCCGCTGAAGTCTCGTTACCGGAAAGAAATTGCAGACCTCACTCATCTGGACGATGCCGCCCCAATTAAGAAGCGCAGATTTGTTCAAGCATATCAAAAGGCGCGTAACGAAACCTTCACTTCTCATACACTCCGCTCTGGTTGGTTGGCTGCTGGGATCTTTCCTTGGAATCCAAGTAAAGCTTTGAATTCCTTACAAATTCATAAAATTATACCCCCAACCATCTCGCAACCTCCACGAACCCCCCCCCGAGCCTGTAACACTAAAATACCATAGAACTACCGATGCCGATAACACCTTCCCGACACCCAAGCATCCTAAGGACATCTACAACTCTGTTTCTAAGCTAGGAGGACTTACACGAAATCAGAGAACAGCCTTTCAGAAGGCCAGTAAGGCTCTTGGCCAAGCAGCGGTAGATCAAGCAAAGTTATACGCTGAAAACCAACGACTACAGACGAAGGTAGAGAAGCTAGAGAGTAAGAAACGGAAAAGAAAGGTTACAATCGATCCAAATACTTTGTTTGCTAATGTAGAATCAATTAAAAAATTACTTGAAGAGGCAGAAAGGGTGAAGGGAGAGGAAGAGGTGGAAAAGGCTAGAATTGCAGAAAAGAAGGCAAAGGCAAAGGCTAAACAACCTGCTGCGGAGGAGGCAGCATTAAGAATCTCTCAATCTTTAGTAAAAGCACAGATGGAAGCCTGTATGTTCCAATGGGAGTTGTAAATTAAATTTCTCTTTAAGGCCGGTAGCAGTGCCAAGGTGGCCGGGAACTAGGGGTGGCCGAAAACCCCGTACTCGTACTTAACTCGCCTAACCCACCGCTCAATGTGTCAGTGTTTCGCGGTTTTCCTAGCTACCGCATTCACCACGGCGGCCGACAGCTCCAAGCCCCGCAGGCGTAGGAGAGATACTGCTTGCCTGGGTGTAGTAGAACCGTGGTATGATGGACTCTACAGTAACTCTAATACCACGTTCACTTCTGCACAAAGACGAGCTGGCACTTCCGCGGCAGCGTCCCGACAGCGCAAGTAAGCGTGCGGGGCACGAGTATGGGGAAGGATTCGTCGTGGCAGCTTGATATTTGGAATTCTAGCTCCGGGTACCATACTAGCATTGCACTTGTGAGACGACTACCGCACCGTTCCCCATTCGCGGGATTGAGCCCTTTCCTCGGGTTGCTGGCGTGCGCTTCGGAGACTCCGATCACTGTGCTCGAGCACCTTCTGCTCTGGGTCTGCAGTACTGTACAGTACTGTACCGGTAGGTTGGTGCGGTAGCTGGTTATTATGAAAACGGAATGGATTACCCGTTCTATCATGCGTTAATACGACCATTTTTCTGCGATTCCACCCAGTCGGGCGATTGCATACACACCGTTATTTGTGAAATGCGGATGTGGTGCGGGGTACAGTACCCGGAGCATGTGTTTGGTTGATTTGGTTGAATGATGGATGAATGCTTGTACTGTACTCGAGTGGGCGGCGTAAACGCTTTATGCACTGGCACATGACCGGCACAGCTGGTAGCATCAATTAGTAGGGAGGTTTGATTCCCGATACCTCCACAGGGTGTGGCTGCATCTTTCAACCACGACTTTCAAGTGTCAACCAAGGTATACCTTCGGGTTACAATAAGTACCGTACCGGCTCGTGGAAATAAACACTAAAACCCTCCCTCTTTGTGAAGAAAGAGCACCTTGAACAGTACTAGTTGCATCGAGAAAACCCGAACTCTTATTTTTGGATGAATATGTAAGTGCTGCAATTCTCGTCCAGTGCGGTACTGTACTGTGCTCTTACGATCTGGCGACAAAAGAAACCGACACCCCGCGGGCTCCCCGTAAAGAATGCCCATTTTCAGCAGGCTGCTCACGCCAAGACAGGCAATTGGTATGGGATTTCGACATGGCTAACTTCATTTACCTACCGTAGAAAAACTTCGGGGTTTTATATCCCAGATTCCCTGCAATTCTCTTCCATCTGATTACTGTTTGAAGGAGAAATTTGCTGTGCCCCTCCCTGCTCCGCCTCTAATCTCCGAGGTCAAAGACAAAACGCCTCAGGAAGGAATATCGTTTACCCGATGTGGTATGGCTTGAGCGAGCTGAAACTTGCGGATATCATTAACCGTTGTCCGTAATTTCGTTAACTTTCTCGAGTAAGCCTATCGCGGTTTAGCCCTGCTGCTTATCGATAGTATATTGTCCGAGTAAATACCGTACCGTATCCGGGAGCATACCGGTACAGTAGAGCACTTGTGCTGTACAGTACTCGAGCACAAGTACCGTATGGTATCCGATAGTCAAAACATGCATATGGGGGTAGAGGATCCTTCACGTACCGGTATTGGGGGAATGAGCACTGTACCGTGCTTGTGGGGTAGTGAATTCGCTGTGGGCCTGTGATCAATAGCGCCAACGTACTGCACTTGTGTCAACATCTGCTGTTATGTTGTTCAAGCGTTGTATGTATCCGAGAAAGATGCTTGCAGCGGTTGACATCTATGGGCAACTATCCTTGGCTCCAAATGGCAACCACTTGTATGAACGAAGATGCGAGTGCCCGTACTGTGTATTACGTATGGGACCGCGTTGGCCGTATGGCATGATACAAGGGTAAACGCTTGGGGGACGCTGTGAGGTTATTACGGTCGGTTATGGTGAGTTGTCCAAGGAACTCACGGAAGGAGGTCTAATGGGTCCGTGCTTCCTTTTCGCTGAGATTGAGTGCGAATACTTGAATTCGAGTGCTCGAATACAAGTACCCGTAGAACATGACATACCGGTATCCCTAGCTCTACTCCAGTCTCGCCATCCGATGTAAGGGAGATATCGGTATCATACGGTAATACTGGCATGCCCTCGACAAGTTTGGCTATTGGGGGGTTTACTTGCAAGGGTGAAACATCGAGCTTACTTCATCAGCGATCATGATCCCATTCCCATACATGCCGGGGCTGAAGAAAGCTCCCCGGTATGGCATCGGTAGTAAAGTACGACTACTGGTTAGGTCAAAACTATTGCTCGTGGTATGATACTCGAGCAAATGTGGGCGGTGTTGGGTCTGTGCGACACTCCGTGATGAAAGGAGACAGAGCGGGACGAGAAAAAGAAAAGGTCATGGCATTCAACTTGGAGATTTATGTTTCAAAAGGTTTCCCATCCCCAATTGACCATACCCTGTGTTGGAAACCATTTGGAAAACCTTTAGAATATTCGCCATGATGGGGTTTCTTATTTCACCTCACTGCGCCTAAATTTGCTGCTTGTGTTTGATTCCAAGAAGGGGTCTGCGGAGCCAGTAACAGTCGCTTTCCTTGACGATGATCATAAAGGTTGGAACCCGGAACCGGCAAGGATGGCGAAAGGGGTTTCTTCCACTACAAGCTTTTCGGGAGCACTTCCGGATTCAGCTCAGCCGCACTTCGGTGCACAACCTGGATTAATCTATCGTCTCCGAGACATAGGCCCAGACAGTAGATCCTGAACCATGATGCTACTTAGCGCCTCAGCGGATCGACGGAAAGGTCGAGAGGCATGTCTCTCGGGGCAAGCAGGAGGGAGAGGGAGAGCAGATATTTCCTTGTGTGCTCTTACTGGCGAGTACAATACCCTTCCAGCCCTCTTTCCAAGAAAAAAACTTGCACGCAGAAATTTCGCAGGACAGATTTTATCCTGTGCAGTCCGCTGTGTTGTTTGTTGCGTCCGAGTGATCTTGCAGCTTTGTTCTCCTCGCATATCTATAGTGACCGCATCTTGATCTTGGAGCCTCTGCGAACTTTGGGTGGAAAATGGCAAACGAGGATTCTGAGGGGGCGGCCGAAACGCATTCGATGGAGTCACCCTCGGAGCATAGTGGGTCGCTGCCTTCTTCTCGACATGAAGGGGAGCGGAAAGTTGTAGGGCCTTTGGAATGGGAGGGACCGAACGATCCGGCAAATCCGTGGAACTGGCCCGCGTCGAAACGGTGGTATGGAACCGTTGTGCCCGGATCTTTATGTTTTCTTGTGTAAGTGGCTCTGTGATGTATCAACTCCGTGAAGACGTGCTGAAATCTATCACTATAGCACATTCGCGTCTTCGGTCTATGTTCCAGGAGTTTATGAAGTATCGGCAAAATTCGATGTCTCCATCACAGTAGCATTGTTGGGGATTTCGATGTATGTTGTTGGACTTGGATTAGGGTAAGTTTATTGGGTAGGTGGATGTGGTGTGCAACGCCTCTGATACTGAGTTTTCATAGACCGATGTTTAGCGCTCCGTTATCGGAGGTCTTTGGCAGGAAAATGGTGTATTTTGTCAACCTGCCAATTTTTCTGCTTTTCACCATGGGTGCTGCTCTGGCGCAGAATATCCAGGCGTTGGTGATTTGCAGGATGTTTTCCGGTATATTCGGAGGGCCTGCGGTTGCCGTCTCGGCTGGTTCTTTTGTTGACGTCTGGGATCTCAAATCGTCCGGGCCGGCCGTCACGGTGCAAGCAATTGCTAGTTTTATGGGTCCCGCTCTAGGTACTGTCGGCAATTTATATCCACGAAGGTTCGTGCAAAATTTCTAACATCACCACAGGTCCTATTGTCGGTGGATACTTGGCGGAATACGAAGGTTGGAGGTGGACCCTTTGGATCATTATAATTCTTGGAGGTGCATTGCTAGTTCCACTGTATTTTATGGAAGAGTCCTACAAACCGGTCATCCTTAAACGCCGAGCACTCGCCCGTGGGGAGGAACTCCCACCTAAACCAGACCCGAAGACAGCATTGAAACTTATCTTCACGATCACGCTTGCTAGGCCGGTAATGATGTTGTTGGAGGAACCGATTGTTCAGGCTGTCGCACTGTATTCGTCATTTGCTTTTGCAGTCCTTTTTGGATTCTTTGAGGCGTATCCCGTTGCGTTCCAGAAGGAATACGGGTTTGCTCCCGGCGAGACGGGGTTGTGCTTTTTGGGAATTGCTGGCGGCCTCATCGTTGGGTGCATAATCTATCTAATCCAGGACAGGCTCGTCTACGTTCCCGCTCTGAAGAAGTATGGTGGATCGCCTCCGCCGGAGACTAGGTTAGTCGCAGCAATGATTGGGAGCTTTTTGATGCCCATTGGCTTGTTCTGGTTTGCGTGGACAGCAAGAAAAGATGTGCACTGGATTTCGCCTGTGCTTGCTGGTGTCCCGTTCGGGAGCGGCCTCGTGCTCATCTTCGTAAGTCCCCTTCCTTAGACCCAGGATCGCCGTGGTGGGAGAGTGGCTAATTGAGGTGAAGCTCACGGCTGTCATGTATATTTTGGAAGTTTACCCGCCATTAGTCGCGGCTTCTGCTACTGCGGCTTTATGTTTATTGCGTTATCTTATGGCAATGGCGTTCCCCCTCTTTACCGTTCGAAGTATGTGGTGATCATCTACCCTACTCGGTTCCTCTGCTAACCACCTGATAGTGTATGATAGCCTCGGTATTGCGTGGGGAACATCGTTCTTTGGCTTCGTTGCACTGGCGATGGCACCTATCCCGTGGGCTTTCCAGCGTTGGGGTCCCCAGATTAGGGCTATGTCGAGATACAACGCCATCGTGGAGTAAAGTTTTCGAACTATGGTGGATACCGACTATAAAAAAATTTTCTTTTCTTTTTCGGTTGATACTTCGCATAACGGACTTTGGATAATTCCCTTTCTTGCTATATACGTTTTTCCATAATTTTTATTATTACGGGGTTGTATTGTTCGATATTGGGGCTATTTGTGTCATTGGGAGTTTCTGGTATGATATTATGTATTTCCTTGGGATTAAAAATGGTATTACGTACCTGGAGGGTGGAGGGTGGGGGAGAGGCCTCCGGTTGTGAGTTCGGCCGTCAAGTCAACATCCTAAAAAAAGGCTCGGTGTGAAGCAGCGGATAATTGTGATAGTACTAGAATTTAAGTAGAGGAATCCCAGTCGATATACCCACTCCAGAACATTTGATACCGCTGCTCGTGTCGACCGGCCTTGAATATGTCCGGTTATGGTCATTAAACATTGAGCAGATCCTATCCTTAGAGGCATTAGGGCAGTCATTGCGATCTGGCCTTGGGCTCGTGCCACCCTTAGACAAGACTTGACATTGTGATCTTCCGAATCATAACCTGTGATGTGAGAAGGTCAGAAAAGTTTCTGCAGGCCTTAACTCTTGTTACCGGTATCATACGAGGGGTGTTTGAAAAGCCGATTGTACCTCACCGTGCTGGGCCAACAGGGATACAGCTGTCTCGCGATCAGTGGTATGTTTGTTATGACGTGATTAATATATCTGGGTAAGGTCTGGTATGCAGTGGATGTGTGAAGATAATACAGAATACAAACAAACTGGGCTGACCGAGCACATTCCCATCTCGTGCGGGCTTTGCCAGAATATAAACCCAGGAGGCTGAGGTGTGAATGGCCCCTAGAGAAATGACTATCATTCCCCTGGCTCCCGGGTAGCAGTTCCATCTTGGACCCAAGAGCAGGACTTTAAGCGACTCTGGCTGGTACGTTCAATCGACACAAGTTGATGGGGACAACTTCTCCTTATCCCTGGATTTCCGTATAAGAACTTGAAGGATATGCTCTTAAAAGACGGGCATGCATTGAGGTGATTTGTTCCGAGTAATGGGGATTGACGTATGCTTCCCGGATGCTCGGGAAATGGAGACTGGGACGTGGATCCAGCCGTGCCTCGTAGAGTTGGAAAATAATATTTTATGTTCGAGTAGTGTCCTCGGTATGCAGTGTTGCGAGAATTGGACGAAATCCCTATATGCTCTTGCGGCCATCAATCGCTTTGATTAGGATCGTGAAATGTTATCTTAAAAAATAGAAAATAAAGTATTGATCAAAGGATAACCCCCTAAAGCCCTTGAGGTACTTGCCGGGTTAAGTCCAAGTAGGATAGATGTTTTTCTCTTTCAGTCAATATTTTTAATTTTTTCCCTTCTCTCACTAGAACGGGAGTATCTTGTTGCTTCCTAACCTCGACTCTAAGTTACCAACCGCCGGGGAGAAGAAAAGAGTACACTGGTTTTTGTAAGGGTGGGTTACTTTCGCAATCGGCATGAGATAAATTGGCGGTGTGTTCAGGATGAATGATCGCTCCGACATCCTTTTCGGCGGAGGTGTAGAAACCTTGGGACCGCGTGCAAGCCCATTTGTAGTTATATCTCCCTCCAGCTTTCTCTTTCTAGTAATCCTATAACCTAACGGGGCATTCCAGGGATCGAAAGTTACTTGGACGCTGCAGCCTCCAAGTTTCATCATGGAATGTGTGCTGGGGGCACAACACAGAATTCTCTAAGGTTCTAAGGCAGTTTTGGGAATGCCTATTTCTGGATTGGCTCATCAGGGCCAATGTAAAAACCTTGGACATTACAAAGTTACCGGGCATGCTCTAGGCCTTTTCCTTTCGCCGTTGTGTTCAAGCATACCATGTACATATTTACAGGTGTTCTTCAAAGGGGTTTATCAGTAGGTATTTGATATTTAGAGGAGATGCATCTATCCCATGGCTTCCGGACAGGGTCCTCTGACACGGCAAGGTGATGGTTTGGCACAGAGCTGATAAGGGTGTGCACCGGGTAGGATTCGTTCTCTATAATTGCTTCAGAAACCTCTGACCTCCTGAAGGAAATATTTAAATGTTTGAATTCCGCTCATTATCAGTCCCTTATTCCATATGCACTACTCTCTATCTCTTCTTTTAACTTAGTGTTAACATCTGGGTTTTTGAAGTAGCTCTCCCGGCACGCAGTGACTCTAAGCCATCTATGTCCCACCACAACCCCCCCCCCCTGTGCCACTGCATCTTCAGCCGGTCACTACTTGACCTTCCAAAATGCGAGTAAAATTTACAGCCCGACTAGCGACGCACCAGCAGCATGTCTTGGTCCTGGACGTATCAATGAGCGCACTAAAAAGGTCATGGTACAACAAATTGCTCCCGGCCACTTATGCCTATTCTCCAGTTTACGGCGCTCTAGCAACTAAAGAACTAGCAAAAGGAATAGCTTTGGGGACTGGAAGTGAAATCCGTCATCTCTATTCAGCTTTCTCGGGTGAGCTTTTCCCTACTGCATTGGTATTCTCAAGGGTTAACGTGCAGGGTGGGGGTAAATCGATGGTAGGGAGCTTATGATAGACTTCGGTTTTCTAGGCGCGCCGCCGGGATATAGCTATCACTGCTGGACACTGCACAATAGTTTCGTTTCCTTTCCTCAATTTGCAATGTTAACGCTTTGAACTAAATTTAGTGTGAAAGTCTTAGAAACCGTCTAATAGTTACCGGCAGGTGCACTCGAAGTGGTACGGCTCTTTCAGGTGGGGAGATAACGGCACTCGTGTGAACCTAAGATAGAGCGAGTAATCGCGGGTTGTCCTTCTCTCCTAGGTCGTCACCCGTAATAGCAGGGACCGGGGAAATTTGGGTCATACCCGAGGTAGGGAGACGTCTCTCATTACTGCAACTTTGGTATGAACGGAGTCAGCCAGGGCGAAGATGAAGAGGGGTAGGGTCTCCTAGACACTTTCCCGCGAGAATTGCCTCGAGTGTCGATGAATTCCCCAAAGTGGACAGCCTGACATGTTGAAACACCTATTATTATTTTTCCCTTCAGCTCGATAGGCCTTGCACAAGTTTGACGTATTTATAGAAGTCACAGCATAGCAGGCCATGTAGCTCGAGTGTGCTTAACCTGATATCTTGATCTTGATCACGAAGCCGCGAGTTATATAAGCTGACTTTAAAATATTATATTCCTATCCAACAGAACACGCCGCTCCCCTCATGGGTTACAATCAACGCGGAGATCGTAGAAAGATAAGAATCGTATAGCACGCATATAGGTGATCTTGAAATGGCAAAGGGGATAGATTGTAGCTGTTTTAGGTCTGTAGTATAATCCATCACCTCTAAGGACCAGTACTAAGCACTAGATTATGGTATCATATATAAAGATACCACAACTAGATATGTTGGATCAAGTTGGGTTTTTGCATCTCAGAATGATTCTTTATTGGCCATATCTATTAAGAAAATTACTGGTATGCCATGCCTTCGCTCATGAGATTCTTCCTATTTTTATCGGCAGTTACTTATTTGTTAATCAGTTACTTGCGCGACTTGGTCAAGTTAATATGTGAACGATCCCTCGAGGTCTCGAGGGACCTGCTACCGGTAGTGAGAACGTTAAATTTACTAGAGAAGAAAGTCGAAGAAGTTACCCGGTTAGGGTTAATTCCCCTCTCTCGCGCAGGGCACCGGATGTGGTGCGAGACAGACAGATCCCCCCATAGCCCACCGTGAGCGCAGAAAAACAAAGGCCTAATCCCTTCAAAGGTTGTATTAGATCAAGCCTTCATACCCCTCCCTCCTCCCTCCTCCAGCAAAGCTCCCCGAAAATGCGCCTAAAAGTCACCACCCCAGAAGCCATAACACCCTTCAAAGCCTACCCGTTAAACTCCACCACCTTGCGAATAACCGAACAAGATGCAATCGGCGAGATTCCAAATATAATCGTGAAGCGCTATCCCCATAAGCTCCTAATCATTGACACGGGCCTTGGCGGCCTCTACCCTCCCTACAACCCCCCGCTATCGCACTACCTCCCCTCTCTCCGCACGTTCTTGGAGTGCGTCCCGCAGCCGTGGCCCTATAGCCGCGCCCGGAACCGCATGATCAATCCGGGCGGGCGCCTCCCCTACGAGATCGCGATAACCCACCACCATTACGACCACATCGGCGGCACGGTATGGTTCCCAGACGCACTCATCGGGGCGTCAGCCAGGGCGCCGGAATTCATACTTGCGAAGCCAACCGGGAAGAACAGCCTAAACGACGCGGTCGGCATGCCCTACCCAGAGCACAAAGTTGGGATCTGGCTGGAGGATGGGTGTAGGTTTCCGCTTGAGACCGGGGGGGGCAGTGGCAGCGGGATGGTGGTTATGCATACCCCGGGACACACGCCGGATTCGATAACTCTATGGGACGAGGCGGAGAACACGCTGTTCACGGGAGATTTTATTTGCCGGGGCATCGTGCCGAATCTCTTTCCTGTCGGGGCGAATATTGCGGACTATCTGGTGTCGGTAGGTAGGCTGGTTGCGTTCATGGATAAGAGGGTCGAGGAGATGGGATGTGCGCCTTTGGTGGTGCCCGGACACTCGGAACTCATGGGGTTGGATGGTATTTCCGCGCTATTGGAGATTCGGGAGCTGGTGCTTAAGGTTTTGAGGGGGGAGGTGGAAGGGGAGAGGGTTGAGGAGTACGGGCTTGATTGCCTGTGGTTCGCACGTGGGGAGGCGTGCTCGGTTTTGGGGCCCGATGAGGTTTGGGAAGCCGGAAGGAGAGAGATCGGCACTGGGGGTTGATAAGATGCCGGTGGTTGTCTCTGGCTGAATTATTTGTCACGTGATAAGAAGCGGACCTTTAGTGTTTCATTGTTCCAAGCCGTAATGATTGATTCTACGATATTTGGCAACTTGATTCCTTTGATCATTGTTCATGATGAAAAATATGTGGGCATATAATGTGCTCGAGAAGCCCGACCGCTTTCCTGCAATATCGTCAGCACTCGCGCCTCATCCTGAGGAGACTGAATTGTTATTATTCAAACCGACAAAGCCTAGACGAAATTCCGGATAATCGCTGACAGGCATACGCATTCACTAACAATATAATACCGTAGTATCTTGGGCAGCCCACCATGCTTCAGCGATACCTCCGCCACAACCGGGGGCCTCGCTGGCTGCAGTTTCCCGTCCTGTTAACTTTCCTTTTAGACCTCATACTAGACCTTCTTGCTGGGCATATTGCCCTAACAGTACTGAACCTTCTTGCAGTTGTGCTGCTATTGGACACAGCAGTAGAGATCCTATACCGGAAAACCAACATTTACTTTTTCGGCATCCTGGAGGTAATACTAGACCTCGCATTGCTCCTATGCATATTATCCACTCTGATGCCACTTGAAGGAACGGACGGTCCGCTCGAAATACTGCGAGTTATATACACAGTATTCCACCTGCTTAAGAGACTAGGAATTGACAATCGGGTGTTATACCTCGCGGATTTTCTCATCTTTACTACAGCTCTCCCGGGATCGTTCCCCCCCATTTTCAGCCTTGAGTTCGGCATCTTCATGGCCGCCCTAGTGTGTGTATACATATGTCGGTCTCTCCCCCAAATTATGGGGAGGATGGGACCGGCCAGTGTGGGGGTTATGGCTACAAGGCTTCTCGTTCTAACGCCCATGTACTTCATTCTGGCGCTGTGGGGTTACCTTGGCATAAGCCTTTCAACAGTAACTTACACACTAGGAGCATTGTGGGTTTTGTTTATCTTAACGGGGTATACACTCCAGCGATCCTTCTTAGCGACTCCACTCGTGCTGAGTGTTACCAATGGGGACATGATTGGTGCTGCACCAGAGGCTGCTCAGCAAGAGCGGCAGCGGGGAGACATAGGAACGATCCTTAACACAAGGCCTCTGGTTGGCATTGATATTCCCTGGGGGATTCTAGATGATGACAACGACACCGACCTGGGCAGCAGTTCAGATTCTGACAGCGACTATTCAAACCCAAGGATTCCAGCGGTTTTCCGGGCCATCCGGGATCGGAGAACTCCCAGGGCCATAGGCGACCCTATACCTTTACCACCTTCACCAGGCGAGATTGCAGCAGCGGAGGCATACCGCCGGAGGGCGCGCACGCAGGCGGGCGACCCGCCTACCACGCCAGTTAACGGCCCGGCCGAAGTAGCAGAAGGGCGATCTGCGCTACCACCGTTCAGATTGGGAAGACCAACAGGGAATCTCCCGGAATTCAACACACCCAACGAGGGGACCTCCCGTCTACATCAGCGACTCACCCGGTTGGCGGATGAACTAGAGGGGACTAGGGGAGCTGGCATGCATACTTCCGCGTTGGAAATTAATGGGGACTCTTTCGAAAGGCGGAGCACAACCCTGACAGGCAATACATTACAACCCATCCCTCAGCCAGAGTTACCGCCCAGTGCTGCGGGCGTAGAAGGAGGTGAAAGGTCAAGCGAGGGTGATGGTGTTCCAGAGGCCAACTTGCCCGGTAGCCTAGGACTTCCGACACTGTTTCCAGCCGGCCAGGGTAGGCGTGTGGCTACCTTCGGTGATACTGCCAGCGTGAGAACGGCTTCTCCGCCAGACTCGGGAACCGGTCCTCTAGACCAGCCTCAATCACAACTTAGACCAGACACACCACCACCGTCCCAGCCTCCCCGGGTGCGGTTCTTGGCCCGGAGCCGTGAGGGACAGCTTCAGAGGCCTGAGCCATCTCGCTTTGTAAGACAAGAACCTACACCCGATTTCGTGGTATCCACAACAGGTACCGAAGACCCATTTGTACCCACAATCCCGGACACGTCGGACCCCCGTCAGCCTAGACCAGCTGCCTATCAGCAACTAGGATCCCCCCAAATTCCCTCAAGCCCAAACAGCAGACGACAAGGGGGCTCCAGTACTACAAGTTCAAGGTCTCGGCGATCCCCACTACTCCCGCACACATTTTTAGACCCGAATGAAGGTCCACACACTCCTCTCTCTGCCACCACCGCCACTGCCGACCCCGTCACCACGGTCCACCACCGCCCCAGAACACCCACCGACTGGGAATTCGCAGCCCCCTCGCCATCCCCCAGCCGACGCACAACGCGGCGACCCGACCCCAAAACCCCCACAAGAAAGCCAAGGAACGACAAACTCCCACGGCTCCCCCACACACCCCCGAACACCGCGGAAATTATAGCCCCTGCCCCTCCAACCACCAACGCAGGGCAACGAGAAGCCTCAGAGGCCCTACCAGTCCTAGGATACCAGCAAACCCCTGCCGGCATCTCCGGTGAACTCGTTGGCTTGGGGGTGGTTCTCCCATCGTCGCCGCGCCCACGCCGCCGCCCACGACGGTTCGGCGGGGGTGGCGCAGAGCAATCGGGATCCCAAACCCCAGCGCCAACGCCTGCGGAAATTCAAACCATGGAGGAAGCGGTAGCAAGGTCCATTGCTGGTCCCAGGGTTAGGATCTTGTCGCAGGGGAGGGATGGCCAGATTAGTGAGCATGAAGGGACCGCGCTTGAGATTGCCCAGAGGCAGTCGCTGATTGACATGCAGCAGAGGGATGCAAGTCTCCCACCGTTTAGGCAGCGGGGGGGCGCTGGGGGCGAGAGCTCTGCTATGGGGGGAGTTATGAGGGAGGACCTCGACAACCATAATGACCAGTGGCCGGAGGCCGAAGAGGAGGTGCCGTTTGAAGAGCGGACTAGGAGGAGGAACTGATTCATTAGGCTGTGAGTGTGAGCGGGGAAGTGTTGCTCTAGTGCCTTTACTTTATACTCTTTAGTTGTTTTGGTTATGCTTTTTTTCTTCTCCGCTTTTGTTCTGTTCTGTCTTGTTAGTTTTGCTTCTTTAATTTTTAATAGCGGGATACCGCGGACTCTACATCCCTTATTTCCCGTGGCGTCCGCCCTTGAGTGCAAATGTTTGTTTATTCACCTGTGGTTGCAAGATTTCAAAGAATTAATACCAGTTTTTTTCGGTCCAGACATCACCCCATTATTTCTACGAGTGATACTGCATGAATGGAACAATAATTTCAACCTGGCCGATTGAAGACGAGGCACTAGAATAGTTATGGAGGTATACATACCCACATACCCACAAAAATCTTGGAGACCCAGGAGCAGTGAAAAGGTGTTAATATCAAGGATCGGCAAGTCGAACTAGCTTGAGTTAGAAAATGGTAGACAACGAAAAAAAAAAACCCTCGAAGGTCAAGATACTTGTAAGACACCAGCCGGGAACATCCGGACCTCACCCCACCAGCGAAGGCCGCAAACAGCAGCTCCCGGTCGGCCCCTCCCACCTCAGGCAGGAGTAGTCTCATATATAGATATGTATTCGCTCTAGGCCGTATATAATTCCCATCCACAGTGTCTACAAATAGATGCGATAGAACTAAATCAAACTTGACAGCAACCTGTAGGAAATGCTTGTACGAGACACGTGAGGATATTTGATGAGTAGCTTCGGGTCAATGCGCTATTAAAATAACTGGAGAAAGACGGCAGCTATGGTAGTAATCTGTTGAAGTCTCAATTGCTAGGACTAGAGAATCATTTGCGGAAACAAGACACGCTTGACCAACACAGTTTAATCGAGCACTTGGGTTCCGCTACCATCACCCCCTCCGCCAACCCCTCCCCCCGCCTCGACGCCATGGGCCTTCCCAAGCCCTCCTTTCCTTTTAGATTCGGGGGCTCCTCTTCTCCGATTCTCGGACTGGGGAGGAGTCTCTGGATAATGCGTTGAAGGCTGGTATGGCTAGTGATCGGCGTTTTTTTGGGGGTGCTTTCCTCGTGTAGGGCGGTGTCTTACGCTTTTACGGATGTTAACTTACTTGTGTTTTTGAAATCTTGGATAATGTTACTCTGGAGAGGGGCGGAGGGGGCTCGCGAGGAGCGATGGCCCGTGTCTACTTTGCCCGCAATCACTCGGCAACAGACTTCGCGGGAGGGAGCTTCTCCTTGACCGAGATTACGGTGGCCGAATGGGTAGGCTATTCTGCGATTGGGCTCTATAGGGGAGGGGCCTGTTCCACAGGTGGGGAGAAACCCCGTTTTCACAAAGGCTTTCGATGATATCTTCAGTGCTCCCCCCAGTATTATATCCTACCGGCTCGACATATTCTTCAGGTCCGGCACTACGTCATTCCAAATTCTCCACATCATAGTTCTCATTTCGACCTGCCTCTGCAAAGCTATAGCTCTCTGCGACAGGGATACTTTTTAAATCTTCCGCTTTAGATCCTTCGCTCCTTGGCCTCGATACTAATATCTCTATCTCTGTTCAAAGAAAAGGAACAGCTCGCTTTATTCATTTTCGTCCCCTTGAAAAATGTATGAAAAAGCTTGCAATCTGATTAGCCTCGTTGGCAAGAGATGCAGAGCAAAAAGCGGAAAAGAAGGGGGAAAATCCCTTCCCCTCCTACATATCCGATCGTTTCTATTAAAAAATTTTCTCTTCCATTCTCCGACCTCACTTCCCTTTCCCCTCCTTCCAGGCCTTCTCCCTCTTCTCATCCACCCTCCCTAGGAACGCCTGCCGGTCCAAGTAAGACTTATCCCCGGAAGTATGCT
This sequence comes from Tuber umbilicatum, assembly GCA_003313605.1. Lineage (NCBI taxonomy): Eukaryota > Fungi > Ascomycota > Pezizomycetes > Pezizales > Tuberaceae > Tuber > Tuber umbilicatum. The sequence goes on along the minus strand of QLOI01001850.1, from coordinate 28,382 downwards.
TCTTCAACTCATCCCCAATTCCCTCCTTATCCACAAACCCAGCCCAATCAAGACGACTCTTTTCCAAAGTATTTAGTTTCTGCGCGGGGGCCGGTGTAGCGGGCTTTCGCGCAGCAGCGGCGGAATCGAACGCCGAGGCACGCTTTTTAGGAGGCGGGCGGCGGGGTGGTAAGCTATTGGCTGGGGCGGAGGGGGTGGAAGGTAGTGTAGACAAATACGTCTGCGCTTCTTGTGAGGACTTGGGAACCGTTTTCGCTTCCGAGACAACGTTACCAGCGAATGTGTATGTTCGGGAAATTGTTATCGTTTCTTCGCCAAGTGTGTTTGTACTTTCCCTCCCTCTGCCTCCCTTGTCGTTCTTCTCCTCATCTGGTATCTCCTGCTCCTTTGTCTCCGGAAGAGGACTCTTCCGCTTCGGGCTCGGTTTAGAATTCATCCGCCGCCATAACTCATCCACATCCGTTGTCGCCGCCCCCGCGTCCCCACCTAGAACTCCCCCGGCCTTCTCTTTCTCGGTAGATTCTTTTAATCGCTGCGCCCGGGTTTTTATCAGCCCGCCCTCACCACCGGATACACCTCCGTAGCTACCTTCCGACGAAGATGACCCCCTACGACGTTTTCGCTTCCGTCTGAGTTTTGTTGTCAAGCGTTCCGGTTCCGAGTCTGACGATTCTGGCCCTTCCGCGGTGCGTTGCGGGACGGCGGCAGGGTCAAAATCTTCGTCTTCCTCTGATTCGTAATCCTCTCCGCCAGCTGTTGCTAGGAGGAGGGTTGTTGGGTTGGGTTCCTCGGAGGATGTTGAAGCTTTGGTCTGGGGGTTGTGGGGTGATGGTGTCATTACGGCCGTTGATGTGTGGGTTTGGGGATGGGGAAGACGCGAGGGTCTTTATTGGAAGCGGTAGTTGGTGCCTAAGTTACGTAAGGTAAGGTGACCCGGGTTTGCCCTTCTGAGCTAATGAAAACCCTAACCCTAAAGCACGCTTCGTGAAAGGTTCTGAGGACAACAGAGCAACGCCCACGAAGCGATAGAAGGTTACAAACACCAACGAAATATCTACAGCCTATCGGGATACAATATACTAACCTATCTCCCTTGGGGCTTGAGAAGAAAGTTACACAGTGACCAGCCCTTGGGCTTTTAGATCCATCAAAACGGTACCGTCGGCAATCTTCCCCAGAGTCTGCCAGAAAATCCTCTCGGCAGATCCCCTCGCACTGCCGTCACTAGATATCAGATCCTTCTCTAATGCATCCTTGACAATCTCTTTAACACCGTCATACAGACCCCCCCTTCCCAACGCCCCTACAATCAACGTATAGACTGTCAACGGTAAAGTCCTGTTTTCCTCCTCCATAGCTGTCATCACCGACCTTAACTGTTCCACCTCTCCCATCTGAGCGTATCCAACGGCGAGACGGGTCCAAAGCCTCTGATCCTTGGGAACGTTATTGGCTTCGACTTGTTTCCATAGCTTCTCGACGCCCAAAAGATCGCCTTTCGAGAATGCATATCTAATTACGGTGGTGTAGGTCGCAGATGTAGGTTTCAATCCCTTCAATTCCATAATCTCCCAAATATCCTGTGCCGCTTGCTCATTACCAGTCTCCAGTAACCCCTCAATGATAGTCGTAAAAGTCACTTCGTTTGCTGGCACTCCTGCGGCCTCCATGTACCCCAGGAGATTCCTGACTTTGGTCAAGTCCGGCTTAGTGGGAGAGTTTTTGTACAGCCCATCCAACACCGTTGTCGCGGTGACTATATCGGCATCTATACCCGCAGCTTGCATTTCGTGTAGCAACGAAATTGCCTCATTAAACTTCTTCGATCGAAGCAGCGCCCGTAACATTGTATTATAAGTCGTCGAATCCGACTTGATTCCCATTTTAGTGGCGACTCGGAGTGTTTCCTTGGCCTCATCCATATGTTGATGCTTTAGTAGCCCGTCGAGTACGGCGTTGATGGTAGCGGTGGTGGGCTTGAGCCCAGAGTGTTGCATGTCCTTCAAAGCCTTCATTCCTTCTTTTGTGCGGTCGGCCGCGAGCAACGCGTGAATACGTGTCGTCCATAAAATGACGTCGGGAATAACTCCGCTAGTAATGATGGCTTTCCAAACCGCCTGAAGACAAGACCGATCTCTGTCTTGGAGTTTTCCGGCATCAGCCAGCAGCATGTTCCACGAACGTGGCTTAGGAAAGATCCCGCTTCTAACCATGTCGTTCCAGGTCTCGGTTCCGACTTCTCTTTCCGTAAGGTTCATGAAAGCCATGACAAAAACCATAAAGTTCTCCTCCGAGAACGGGATTCCGAAATCCTCAGCTTGGGATCTGAGAGAATCGTAATAGTCTTTTAACCCTGCTCCGTCCTTATATTGAGCGGTCGCTCTCTGGAGAAGCGCAGGCAGCGTGAGTAATTTTTTGAACTCAAATTTCTCCGCTAGCTTCACGAGCCTGATTTGCATCTCCTCCTCAAAATAGTGATGTGCCATATATTTCCCGAGAAACGCGGCGTTAGGGAGTTGGAAAAAACAGAACAAGGTTTTCTCCAAATCCTTGTGATGTTGGGTGGCAACCTCCATCGTATGAAGAAAGGTGAGATATATAGTTGAAGCAACAGGAGAAGGGCTGTGGGAAAGTCGAAAACCCGATCGGAGAGAATGCCACAGCATATCTCGGTCTATATCACTCGTTTCGTCCTCCTCAACCGCCCGCCGACGAGCACCAGTTCTGAAGTGGTCTTCCTTGTAGTACTGAATAGCACTATCAAGTACGGGTGCAATCAACTCCGGACTTTTGCCTTGTCGCAGCATGCTGGTGAGCAGTAGCCGATACTGACTGTCGTTCGCTAGAGCCATAGATCTCAGGGTCTCGAGAAATTCTGCAGCCGGCGGCAGCTCAGGGTATTGAGGCCCCTCCTCAATCAACCCTTCCAAAAGCAATTCAACAACTGGTTTTATGGCCTCATCCGTAACCTGCTCCGAAGTCGGTTCACCATTTCCGCGCCCTGGGTGCGAAATCTCTAGCCACGTAGCATATCCTCCAGCTAGGTCCCTATCTTCCAGGTGTTTCTCAAGGCGTGCTATGTCCTGACGAGATAATCTGAGAAGGGATTGTCTGGCGCTAGGCAGGTTGAACAGAGGCCGGATATGCGGAGCTCCTTCTGGGGGCCCTTCCGGGGGGGTTGCCGCTAAATCAAGGGGTGAAGGTGTATTCGGATATGCTTCCCCAAATTCCCGCCATCTGTGACTTGCGTGGAAAAATCGCTGACAAGAGACCAAGACCAGGCGGGGCTGCGGTGGGGTCCGGAGGAGCTTTGAGCATGACCGACATATCGAAGCCGTTCCCTATTTCAAACCCGATTAGCCCACGTCGAATTGGCACTGTCGAGGGGTGAATTCCAAACCCGTAACGCTGAAGCCATTTGTGAGGATTTTGCTCTTCGAAGGCTCTAATTTTCTTTTGCCTGCGTAGTGGCAGTTAAAAAATTGGGCAGGGTAACCGAAGCTCTGATCTGGTCGCCAGAGAGATACCGGCACCGTATTGGATGAGAAACATATTGAGGGTTTGAGGCTCCCCGCTAATTACCGTTGAAAGCAGCACAGAGAACTGCACATTTGGGCACTTGGCCGCGGTAACCTCATAGTCTAAACATATTCCATACAGTATCATAACTCAACTATCCCCGGACCGGCATGCTGTTCCCACCAGTTCCCAGGACATGGACAACCAAAGGGGGGTTCAGCCCTAGCTCACCGAAGGATCCGGTACCGGAGACCCCTCTCAAAGTTTTCAGTTATGATGATATTGTGGTTTTCGAAAAGGTTGTCGCATCGAAAGAGTCGGGGCGCGAGCGGAAGTGTCGAATCTTTTTTTTTGACTGTCTCACTGCATAGTGTTACCAATAGGTCAAAGCAGATTTTCCCAGGCAGGGAGGGTCCCCGGAGAAGTAGTTTTTATCTTTAACTTGTCCGTTACCTCCTACCACCAGACCGAGCTGTTTCCTCCTACCAACTGTTACTGTATGCAATCACAGTACAGTCAAACCCCACCTTCTCAGATCTCGATAACCCGGATACCTTGCTGTCCTGTATAAAATACTGTGAATACAAGGATTCTTTACCACAAAATCAGACCTGTTGTCCAGGTATTACTAGTTATACCAGGTGGATTCTGTGGATTGTGGTCATCCGTGATAGTAAGGTGTAGTTGTTTTCCACATCCTGTTTTAAACAATGCTAATACCTCTATAAGAGGCTCTTTTTGTACAAGTTGATAGTATCTGGCTCAAGATACCTGCCAGTGCCTAAACTGTGACTGTCTGGCCCCGGGACCCGAGAGCTTCACAAATCCAGATACCTTGCCGTCCCGAAACTTGAACCCACCAATACATATACCTTGCTGTCCCGGAACCCAATAATACCAGTATCTTACTGTCCCGGAACTCAACAATCCACGTACCTTGCCGTTCCAGAACGTGACAATACATGTGTCTCACTATCTCCGAGTCAGAACACAACTCCATACTTTTCGTCTGCTACTGGCAATGCCCGCTCAAAGCTCTCCTGATGTTCTGCGACTCTGCCTTCGATGAATAGGAAATTATGAACCTATTCAACAGGTTGCAATTGATGCTGGACTCTCAATACGGACTATTCAGAGGGCAAATGCTAATAATAGAAGGTACGGGTGTGTTATTCCACCTCACAGGTTGGGTGGAAGGCCGAGAAGCATTAATAATGAGGTTATGGAATGGATTCTTGTATTGCTTAAGGAGCAGCCGTATCTATATTTGGATGAGATCCGGGATGCCATATTGGAAGTATATGGCTTGGAGCTTGCCGTTAGTACTGTTTGGAAGGCACTTTCAAGAGTAAAATGGAATAAAAATGTAGTAAGTATTACGATCATTGTACAGATTCTATATGACTTTTCTAACTGATCTGATTGATAAGGCTATTAAGGCAGCAATTGAACAGAATGGGAAACTTCGAGATGCGTATACCTACAAGATATCGGGATACAAACCATTTCAGCTAGTTTTTCTTGATGAAAGTGCTGCCAACGAACGAGTTGGTGATAGGAAAAAGGTTTGGGGACCTCGAGGTATGGGAATAGTTAATCCTTTACCGTTAGGTAAAGGTGAAAAATATTCTATTTTACCTGCTTTCACACAGAAGGGATTCTTATGTCAAGATATTCTACAAGGTAGTTTTACTGCAGAAACCTTTTTTCTGTTTGTTCGAGATATCCTACTACCACGCTGTCATCCCTATCCAGGCAAAAATTCTGTAATAATTATGGATAATTGTCAAATACATCGATGTGAAATAATACGGGAGGAAATTGAAAGGGCAGGATGTATTTTAGTCATGTTACCGCCATACTCACCGGATTTCAATCCGATAGAACTGGCATTTGGAGTCGTTAAGAAATGGATAGCAAGACATCATCAAGAATTTGCTGAAGCTATTATACGGGATGAGATGGCTACTTTCTTCTATCATGCACTTTCTACTATTACTGAAGTACATGCAAATGCATTTTATAAGAAAACAGGATATATGTAACATATAATAACTTAAAACATATCATGAATATTATAATCACTCTCATACAAACTTACATGTGTATCTGCCTCCTCAATTTTTAATAAGTTCTGATGTAGACTACTATCTTCGATACTAATAGTATTATGATATCGTCTGTAGCTCCGAACTTCATCCTGTATAATACATAATAAACCACTTGATCTGGAAATACCAGATGATAATAAAATAGAAGCAATAGTATCAAAATTACTTTTACTTATTACAGACTTGTAAATAAATCCTTCTTGTTGTAAAATACCTAAGATTTTGCCCAATTGAACTGACTTTCCGGAATGTTTTTCCTGAAGCCAAAGAAAATATGCATTCAGATCATTAACTAGGGGCTGAGAGTTGTGAGAATTGATAAGTGACGGTGGGGGTGAGGAGGTAAAGTGATCGGTATGAGCTGTTGGTGTAACAATTATTGGAGCAGTTGTTAAGCTAATTGACTTTCTACTCGTAGTAGAAGCATGAGTGAGGAATGGACTTGGGGGTGATCGGGATCGAGGCCGGATATGAACTTTTGCTGGGTTGGAGGATGGTTTTGTCAAGTCAATTGTTGACCGAAGACTACCTTTAGAACCTGAGTGCTTCAAAGATGCATGAATTTGTTTAGTCTTGCGTGTAGGTTTTAGAACTTCAACATCTTTGTATTTTTGCTTCTTGTTTCGTAGAGCTGGCTGAGGGGATGGTGTTTGAAATGCGCGCAGTTCATATGGTGGTTTTCTTGCAGTTTTTTCAAGCTCTACTATCTGCCTTGCCCACTCTGCAATATCATTATAAGATAGGTGGAGGTGGTACTTTGAGTGTGCGGTTGTGATAAATGGTTCCTTTACTCGAGAGCATGAGGATCCATCTAACTTTTTTCCTGAACATGCATGGAGATTGCGAATATTTTGATAAGCTACCGCGTGATCAGTTACTGGTTTGTTTCGAAGACGTTCAAGCTGTTCTAATGTTGCACTCTATATATTTTAATTTTATTAGTGGGGTATTTAATTATGATACTAAGTCCAATTTACCTTTCGTGTTGAGGAACCAGCTAATATAGCTAAACTATCTTGTGCACTATGCATAGTATCCAAAGCAATAAATTCTGCTAATATTTCTAGTGATACCTGTCTTGGTTTCAAAACCGTTCCCGTATCGTGAAGAATTGAAAGTTCATCGATAATTGCTGTCCAATTACTGTTATTGCGGATACCGACTGGACCAATTGTCTCTTTGGGACCGATTGCAATTATGGAAACCGAATATAGCTTGAGGCGGAAGTTGATTGTATCTAATACAGCTGGTGATGTCGACTGGATATGTGACTTCATATTGTGTTCCATTTCTCCCCATTCCGGTATATTATTACAACTAATATGTCCTAACACCTTTCCTAAAAGTTCTTTTCCATTAAGAATTGACAGACTATAGCGGAACCACTCCTTCAATCCTTCCGGTAAAGCTCCACGAGGATTGGAGTTGTTGCATATCGGTTCTCTCATCTGTGATGCATTTGGAAGAAATTGGAGCCCGTACTCCCAATCCTGTTCAGTCTGCATGGTAGGTTGAGTGTTTAGGTACTGTGATTCATCGTGTTCATCTTCAAGGAATTGGGTACTATAGGAGGTATAGTTTTCTGCCATCATGAAAGATTGAAATTGTGAATTATAGAAAATAGTCTGGTTCGGTGGTAGGAAGTAAGAGGCAAGTCAAAGGTACAACTGCTTCTCCGGGGGACCTTCTTTGCCTATGAAAATCTGCGTTGACCTGTTGCAAACTCGATGCAGTGAGACAGTCAAAAAAAAAATTCGACACCTGCGCTCGCACCCCGTCTCCTTTGACGCGACGACCTTTTCGAAAACCACAATAAGCAGCGTAGGTGTGGTAATATAGCTATTACCAGGAAAACGTTGGTTATTAACTAACAGGGGCGGCCCGGAACTTTCAACGTCTTGCCAGCCCGGGGGATTATTCCAATCACTTAGCAATACAGTAATGGCCACGTATCATATCCATTAGTTATTCTCTTCAGACTTCGTACAGCAAGTCCCCAACGGAGAGGCTCACAGTGCTGTACGGTAGTGGGTCTGTTATGTGGACCCGGGCCGGGGTGACTTTGCCCACCCGCCACGGAAGCTGTGCCACCGCCATTTCTTGTGAGGTTCACTTGGACCCTTTCCCACCCCAATTTGAAGTACCGGTACTTGTACTCGTAGCTATTCCCCAATTCTCCTCCAACCTCCTATCGTAAAGCAGTGAAACTAATACCAGTACCGAGATCCTCTAGCCATGACAACTCTAGTCCCTCGCCCTCCTTACTCTCCAGAGGAACTTGCTGCACTGTATCCCTCAAACCTGCAATTACACCTCGTTCATGTTATATTCCGGCATGGTACTGCGCAATATACACTCCTGAAAACACATTGGACCGATGAAGCTAATTTATCGGGGGATCTAGGTGAACGGACACCCGTTGTGTCACGTTTCCAGAATGCTGGACTTGCACCATGTAAGCTCACCTCATTATCCCGCGTGTTGTGTGGATCCGGTCTCGATGTTAACATGTATAGTTTGGCCTTATTGTCACGCTGCCTCCCGATTCAAAGCTGCCGTAATGGAACCTGAGGCGGATTGGTCCTTCCTCACTTTTCAGCGTCGGATGGAGACCTTTGGGAAGAAAGGGGAAAACGTAGTAGCCATGGGTCCGGGTGGTGAGAGAGATAATGTTTGGTCAGTCTACGTGCTTATGTCCGTGATTTTCATTCCAATGAACGGAGGGCTAACAAACCCGGATGCCGTCGGCCGTTGGCCCCGGCAATTCCAAGTAATAGCCTCCTAGGGGAATTGACAGACCGTGGAAGGGAGACCACGCTACAGCTCGGAAAGAGGTTGCGCCATCTGTATATTCACCAGCTCGGATTCCTTCCCGAAAATCTCGGAACCCAGTCGGAATATTATCTGCGGTATCTACAAGTCCGAAGGCGTGAATCCCGATCAAAAAGATAGACTAACCATGACAATGGTACAGGGCTTCGCCGATAGTCCGAGCTATTGAGTCGCTCGAGCAAGTTTTCACAGGCCTTTATCCGTCCACAAACAGATCTCCCACAGATCCCCCGCCCATAATCTATACAAGGTCCTTCTCCGAAGAGAACGTGATGCCTAATTACGCAAATTGCAGACGTTTGCTTCATCTATCGCGTGCATTCGCTAAACTTGCTGCAGAGAAATGGAATGATTCTCCAGAGATGCAGCACTTGCAATCCCGTATCGGGAAATGGGTGGACGGGAAGATAGCCGTTGACGGACATCCGGGATTGTGCGGAATAATGGACAGTGTAAATGCGACGTTAGCTCATGGGGAGGCTACCAAACTTCCGCATGAGTTCTACGAGCCGCGGGTGAGGGAGATCATGAATGATATCAGCGTGGATGAATGGTATCGTGGATATGGCCAATCGTCAGAGTACCGAAGGCTAGGTGTCGGTTCGCTCCTAGGAGATGTTAAAGATAGGATGCTGGCTTCCGTCAAAGATGATACGAATAAGGATGATCGATTGAAGATCGGGCTGATGGGATGTCATGACACCACCATTGCCGGGTTACTGGCCAGCCTTGGAGGGTTCGACAAAAAATGGCCGCCGTTCACCAGCTCGATTGCTTTTGAGATGTTCCGAGAGAAGGGGCGTAGTAACAAGAGCCGGAGTGTATTCCCAAAACTTTTTGGTACCAAGAACGAGGAGGAAGGGTGGTATGTGAGGTTGAGGTACAACGACAAACCGGTTTATGTCAAGGGCTGCAAGGCCACCGGAAGGCATCTTGAAGGAGATGAGAGCTTTTGCACATTGGTACGGATGGCTAACAACAAACCTGCATTTTACCCTTGCTAACGCATAATGCAGACGGCATTCAAGGAAGTCGTCGAGCAGATGGCGCCACAGGACTGGAAGGGCGAATGCCTGAGCAACGTGGATAAAACAGGAATTCCACCCACCGAAGAGGTGGAATGAATAATCTCTTATTCTCACTGATTAGCCCGAGCAAGGTTCTTGAAGAGAGGGACCCAGTTGGAAACAATGCCACATCCTTCGATAAGCAATGCTGGATTACGGAATTACGAAATTACGAAATTAGATGAGTAACTAAACATTAGAAGAGCTTAAATCCCGGCCTTACTCGACGATGGTTTGTAAGGATATACTAGTTTGCACCAAATCTTGAAGCCAAATATTTTTGGTTTGTGCGACGTGAAGCGTCATGACAATTTATCAGCCCATTCGTATCGGACCCTGCCCGAAATCTCTCTTACTGCTTGTACGATTCACCCCTGCGTAGTGCTGTGCAAGCAACTAGAATCCAATAGAAGCATTCAGCCCCCGGGTTGAAAAGATGTGCCAAGTCCCGAGCAGCAGATCTTCCAGATTTGCATGCACCAGTCCCCAACCCGAAAAACCCGCATCAACGTTTTTCAACCCTGGGTCGGAACGCCTCTCAAATCAACAGAGTCTACCGCCCCCAAACCGCCCATCATGCCCGAACCAGAGCACATGCCACATCCTCACCCCCACCACTCAAGTCAGGTCAAGTCGGATGAAGTCAAGTGAAGGCGATCCAACCAAGCGCCCATTATATCACAATCCCTCACTCGTACCATTCCCTCTCCTTCCCAACCATCCATTTGATGTTGATCATCCAACAATACCCACATTGATTCGCCCCCTCACCCTTCCATCCTTCCATCCCTTTCCCCCCACCGCTGATCAATCGAATGCCGACCGAGGATCCCCCCATCTCGCCCCGAAAAAGGGAAGAAAGAAAGAAAAAAGAACCCTCATGCGTTCCACACAGCCCACCTAATCCGCCAATCCCACACTACCACCGTGAGTCAAGTCGAGTCAAGCCAGACCCTTCCCTCCCTCTCCCCCTCCCTTCCAGGACGCACCCCATCTCACCCCGCCGTACCCAGTAAGTGAGACAGCAAATGAGTAAGTACCGTATCATAACACGCACAGGCAGATCTCACCGCTATCCAAACGCCAACGGTGCGAATTAAAAAAAAAAAGGTTCCTATAATAGTGGGGCTGGAGTTGCATTCCTTCCTTTCGCCACCTTATGTCATCGCGCAGCTGGGACCGAGTCGCTACGTTTCACAAGGCGGGTTGGCCCTGTTTTGTGGTGTTGGGTTGGGGTTAGGTTACACCGGGTAGTACAGTACAGTACAGTGCCGAACTACTGTACAAGTACGGTACTGTACAAATAAGTACAAGTATTCCATCGAACAGCGCAGTATGCGATACAGTACTCGTGATCTCGAAGCGTTCGTTTTAGGAAAGGGGAAAGAAGAAGAAAAACCGAATCCTGTATTATGGCATTGCGGGACCGGGAAATGTCCGAACTAGTAGTTACGCAATACATGCTGATAGCAATCCTCTCCTGAAAAGCGGTTGGGATCAGTCCGAGTTGCGAGCGTGACAAGTCCCGGTTGGGGTTTTGATACGGAGGGTGG
>QLOI01001850.1:0-10291 GCA_003313605.1 Tuber umbilicatum | reverse complement strand
CCCCGCGGCCATCTCCAGCACTACACACTCAAACCCGGTGGGCATTTGCCGTCTCTTTCCACCTGTAATTGCGCAAGAAAGTAAGTCCCTCACATGTAATCCCGGAGAGGAAGATAGATTAGGTTTCGGTCTGTTCGTGGTTGGTGACTCGGAAAATGTGTAGTCTAAATTGTTTCCTTGTCCTTTCTGGCAGCAGATCACGTTGACCGTTCCCGACCGACACAAAAACCACACAGATTTATGATATACGGCACGTTTAGTTGCTCACACTCTAGTCACTCGCCTACTTTCCGTCACTGAACTACGCACGGGAGCTGAACACTTTGGTCCCCCACGAAAAAAAATAAAGCTAGCTTCAGTTAGCACATGTGAAGGTGATATCAGGTCACCGTGAGCAGCTTGTGTGCACGAACTCGGAGGAGGAAAGGAAGAGACAGACAGGAAGGGTAAGAGGAAGAAAAAAAGAAAGGAGAGGAGAGGAAATTCCTCGTATGGAAGAAACCGTTCGTCGCCTTGCGCATTGCATGCGGGATCTTCGTTTTTTTTGCTCCCTTCAACCTTCGAAACCCGGGAAGAAAGAAAAAGAAAGTATGACCCTTCCCCCTCATGACTTCACCCGGACTCTTTTCGAATTCATTCTTAAATACACAGGGGGAGACCTACTCGAGTACTCGAGCACAATACGGTGATAGCTCCACGATGCGAAGTACTCGAGTAGATGGAGGACTGACTAAAAAAAATTTCCCCGTTTTTAGCCAAACTGCTTCGTCGAAGGAAATTTAAGCTCTGATCAGAGTTACCCCCTTTCTGGGGGTACCCATATAAGGGTACCAGCACTCTCCCTTCCATCCATTCACCATCACACTGCCTACCGCACCTTCCACCACCGCACTCATACTCGAGCTACAGACGGGGAGGGGGTACAAGTACAAGTACGAGTACTGGAGTAGGCAGGCGGTTGGAGCCCGGTCCATAAACATAGTAGGGCTACCAGCCAGCATTCGTCCCCAGCCAGTAGATTTCGGTGGAGATGCGATTAAACACCTCTCTTACTCGATTACATCCCGACATGGTCCTTCCTCCACACACCCTCCCCACTCCACCCATGATTCCACACGACAAAAATACCGTACCGTCCCCACCCACAGAACGAATGATAAAGTGCCGTACGGCGTTATTTCCCTCTTCCACCACCTCATCCCTACGAACTCCTTACACCTCACCAGCCACGCAGTCCATACCTCACCACCGCTATTATTCATCACGAGATGAGTAAAAAATAATACAGCACCGCTGTGAAAACATAACTCCCAAATTAAGTCCGAAAATCCCTACCACAAAAGGAGGAAAAACCAAAAGAAACAAAATCCCTCCAAAGCGACAACACGCCGGGGATTCATGGCTAAACTGCCGGTATTCGGTCATCTTGCATAAAGAATTTATATTAATACCTATGATACTATCATCCCCTCCCTCTCATAATCTCACTCGCTTGCGCAACATTACTCCCATTTCTTTTCCTTCTTCCCCCCTTTCTCCGTCCCTCCTCTTCGTTCAGGTTCTACAACAGTCCGTGTCCGACCATAGTCCACTGTAGTATAGATGAAGGGATTGATAATTGGGAAAGATTTGCCTGCCGTATTACGGGTATGGTAGGTAGACCACGAGTGCAGTGGAATGTTAAATGCTTAGAAGGAAATGATCAGGGAAAGGGTGAAAGCAGTGCATAAGGTCCGGTGCTGTAGTACCGTACTTGCTTTGCTGGCGGTCATCCGGCCAGCGAACCATCCAACGCCTTGACAAGCTGTTACGAATACTTCCTCCCCCTACGGTATTATGGTGCGGTGCTACTGTAGCAGTGCTATGCAATGCTGCGCCGCACTCGCAGAAGTGTGATGCTGTAGCCTGCCTGCCGTGCGCCACTCTCTTCCTTCCTCCTGTAGCTACTCAAGTCCTCGCACTGTGCGATGCGATACTCGGACACGCACACACACACCTCCATCCCATCCACACCGCACGGCACAGCACAGTACAGCACAGCACGCCGCAGGGCAGAACCGTAGACCCACCGTACTCGTACAGCCAAGTGCGGTCACCGTGGTGAACAAAACACAAAACGTGAGATGAATGCTTTAATTTTTTCATTTTTTATAATCCATAGGTCGTCTATCGTAAGCGTTTTATGGGACCAGATGCACTCGTGCTCTGTGCTGTAACACTGTATGACACAACGAATAAAATTTACGCGGTTCAACTCGGCGAGTTAATTTAAACGAACCCAGCGAGGTTTTATATAACGATGGCGGAAAAGAACTGCTCACCTATCGGTATTATTGCTTGCCGTAAACGCACTCACTCACTCACTCACGCACGCACGCACGCACGCGCGCAAGTTGTTTGCGGATCGATTGATGGATGGATGAATGGAGATATATATCATATCAGTTTTGGAGGTATTTTTCTCGGTGATCTGTATGTTTATGATATCGTACTCGCAGATGGATGGTATGGAGCCGGTACGGTAGATGATAAATAAATAACTCTGTCCTGTGTGCGCACGCGCTGCATACAACATTACGGCGTCGGCTTTCCTCCTCTCAATTGGTAACTCTTCGCTCGTGGTTTCGTGGCTTGGGGTGGGCGGTTGGTTTTGGGTCGGGATGGTTGGTTGGTTGAGGTGAATTGAATTGGGGCTGGCTGGGTCTTTTTTTGACTTTTAAAAAGGTGGTGGTGGTGCCCCTCACGCGAGATACCGGTATTCGTTGATGGTTGAATTGAATTGAATTGACCTGGGTTTGATATGTGCTGGAAACGGTTTTTTCATTCGATTTGCGCTTTTGGTGGGTGTGGATGGTGGGGAGCAGTATTTCCGCACCAGTTACAGTTCATAAATGGCTTTGGTTTGATCTGGTTGGTTTTTTTTTGGATGAGTGGTATGAGAGACATACCGGTATCTGTAAGTTAAACTTGGCGGCGTCCCTAGAAAGCTGGGTAGGATGGAGAGAGCAAAGTCTCCTGCAGAGCCATGACTCGGCACCCACAATGTCGTCTTGATACAGTACCTCTGTGGATTTTGAAGGGACAGAGGTAGTCAAGGTATCGTGGCTCAAAGAGTCAGTCAGCCATGCAGTGAGCGGATCAGGGGAGGGAGCAAGAGTGCAAGTACGTACAGGTACCGGTATCATATTATTATGGGAAGCCCGTCGTAGTGTACTCGTATCATGCCAGCTTTGTACCACGCCCTGCGCAGCGGGCATACTCGAGTAGTTGCGTCGGCGGGGAGCCAATCGTCACCACCACTCAAAAGATACCCTGTGCGGTACTGTACCTAAGGTAGCCGGCACAAGCTTTTTCGTCCGTCCTTGTCTCCACCATAAAAAGGACCGTACGAGTGCCCCAGTCGTCGGGATATCGAGCTGAATTGAGGAATGAAAGTGCAACTACGTGCGACATCTTACGACTTGTCTTATCATTCGTTTCTCACCTTTCATACACGTAAAAAAAAAAGTCACAGACACGGTACTTTCTCCTCAAAGTTACCGAAATACGACGATCTCATCCCCCCTCTTTTCTCCTTTTCTCTTCATCCGGTAATGTGAGATTCGACACGCGAACTCCTATCACTACCAAGTTTGGCCGCCGGTCGGTGCCCGAGGAACCCCGGTGGACTCAACTACCGTGGACGCTAGCCCACGAGTCATGTGGGGGGGTGGGCGTTCGTTATCTGTCCATGATAAAGGATATCATAACAACCTCCCTTCCTCCTCCCCCCCCTTGCTCAAGGTGAGGATGGTGGGAGTGAGGTGAGGTGAGCCTTCCGGTAAGGCTAGGGCAACGAATGATTACCTTACCGTATCGTACTCATTTCTCCTCTCTTTAAAGTGAGACATTTAGAAGAAAAGGAGAAAATTAAATAAATAAATGGTATGATGACATTTTTTACTCTTGATATCCACTCCAACTCATCATTTCCCCCACGCTGAGGCCGCACCAGATTTCGGAATTTTGATCAGAGTGCAATATGGCACTTCCCCCCTCCGGGGATGGTGGTGGATTGCTTGCTGCCAGGAAGATTGCCCAAATGCTGCTCGATCCCTTATCTGAAGGTGTGTCTATCGGTTTCATGCAGATGCGACGACTGGGTGGATATGGGGCTCGCAATCAATATCGAGTGAGAAGTTGTGGTCAGGGAAAGAGAGAGGGGGAGGTCGGAAGGGCATCAATGAAACTTTACAGTTTCACTTCCATTTACCGTGCCCGTTCGCACGGATGCTGTCACGTTAGACTCAATTCCTTCACGTGAAGGGCGCAATTATCACACTTCTTTCGTCTCTCGCTTCTTTTCTTCCTACCGTCCCTCCCGTCGCTTCTGCTGCTGCTTCCTTTGCTATCCGCCCCCTGTCCCGTCAGATATCTAATTGGACTACAGGTACATGATCCAGAGCAAACTTTCCTTAATTCTGCACGCGCGCTACCCTTGAACCTGCCTCCAAGCAAAATTCCTGACCAATCGATTAGCGCGCCACTGAATCGGAACGCGACGGAGATCCGGATTGTCTCCGCTCGAAAGACTCGAACGGAACCCGAGTTGTTCAAAAAAGGGAAGAGAAAAAAAAGCAGTTGGGGTGGTATGAGAAGAAGGGTGGTGGGTCGGGGGGAAGGGGAGGGTTTCCCGTATTTTTCCAGCTCGGCAGTATGTGGGGTTACATATCCTTCCCGCATCGGTTTTTACTTGTTGGGTCTCCTTCTCGCTCCTCCTCTATGTTTATTTTGCGGTAAAAAAACGGGGAGGTGGGGAAGAACTGGGATGCGCTTATCTTTGAAAGGTGTCACAATCTGAATTAACTTTCTTCTATGGTTAGGACTGCAGCGAACTTGTGCATGGGATATCAGGAAACGCCCCGACTTAAAAACTTTCGGACGAGCCCCCCACTTCCGTAGAGATCTGTTTACACTTCTCCAGTCCTTGCATTTGACACCAATTGGGGGCCTGAGCTGGTCCTCTATGATTGGCTTTAAATGGGGTGGGACTTTGCTGATTATTGTGATGAGGTTGCTATCTACCGTACTGTGGGTTGGAAGGTTGATGATCAGGTGTGGCCCTAAGCCCTTGCAGATACTACCTTTTATGATAGGGCTTCGGACTTCCTCCCTCTTGGTGGAATTGGTATTCCCAGGGAGGCGAATACCCGTGGATAGACAGATGGCTTTTACAGGGCCGAACCATTTTTGCGACCTGAAAACCGAAGCCTTGCCTTGTGCCCTAACGCGTGGAATGTTCGGTACGGGCTTGTTACAACAATAGCGCTCTTTCAATCTTCAACTTGCAGTAGTTGATCAGCTGGGCAACGGCTCGTCTGCGAAAGAAGTGTTGGGCAAGGGCTGCCATGTCCGGTTAGTTGGGGTTTGAGGGAAAATTTTAGTCCTCCTCTGAAGTGGGGTTTCCTGAGGGCCGACGTGGACCAATTTGGTGGTTCGGGATATCATTTTGATGGAAGTTTAAGTGGTCCAATGGGTGAGCTTCCAACGTCCTCCCCTGATCCCGGGTTGGGGGAAGGAAAATCACGCATTTTTTATGATCTCTTCTCCCGTGAACTGGGGCTTAGGCACAGGCATAATCCTTAGGGCTTCTGCGGGCCAATTTGTGTTATTGTATACTCGAGTACTTGTACTAGCGTTTCGGCTGGGCCGATAATTACGACTTTTAGCTTGTTTTTGTATCATACTCGTACTGCTCCGCAGGTCCAAGTTTTTTCTTTTTCTCTCTCTTCTTGCCCCACATGAGCCGTTGGAGGGTAATCGATGGTGCCATGTCCATCCATCCATGCTCATTTTTTGAAGGGAAAAGTTTTTCCGTAGGTTTTACTACAGTATCACTTGAGCTGGTTGCTATTCCTCTAATAAATAAATTTTCTAGGTTCTGTGCGTTGAGCAAAATATGCTTGAGGGGCGAGTGTGGTCCTAAATACTGCGCTCGAGATGCTCCGAGTGAGAACTTGTACCCTTTTTGGCGTCTTTCCAGTGAATAATTACACACTAGTACCTTGCTCTGATATTTGACAAGGGGCGGGCATCACTGCACTCTCGTACGAAACCATTATAATTCTTGAAGTCCTGGGTTTTACATTGCAGTGCCTGAGGATTTAAACTATATGGACTCCATGCAGGGGACTGTACTAGTACAATTTACTTTTCCCCGTACCTTTTTTGTGTGTGATTCACGATACTGTTGTCATTCTTGGGCCGCAAATTTTCCTCACTCTTTTTCCTTTCCAGCGTTTATTAGCATGAAAGCCCTCAACTGGTGTTTGGGGTTTTGGCCGCCCTGGAGATTTGGCCTTGGGCTCGATTTTGTATGGGAGCGGGCAAGCTGACGGAAAATATCTGGGGAGGCTGTACTCGAGTAGTCGAGGGTTAGTCAGACCCCGAACGCCCACCGCAGTTATAAGCTAAGCAAAAACCGGGGGGGGATGAACAATTTGAAGTTGTAGTTGTCCCCGCACTGAGGATTGTAGTAATACCGGTAGCAGGTAAATTCGTGCTTGTTCGTTTAGGTACTTGAGCAGAGCCATGCGAAGAATTTGCAAGCTCGGAAATCCCACCCACGGTTTTTCCGTGCGCCAAGTTTAAATTTCCGGTCTTCGAAGCGCATCGCACGCACTATGCCCCGGGAGCTCCACCGCTTGAGTAGAAAAAAAAAAAAAAAAATAAGCTCACGATGGACAAAAAAAGGTGTTTGAAAATCGACCAATCTGTAAAAGCTTAGCACGGCATGTCCCGAGGGGGGCCTTGACGTCATCGATATAAAGTACTCGTACTCGTACAGGCCCGGTTTGCCGGCGGACCACTGTGACTTGGTGTAACCAGTTTCGAGGAAGCGAGATGAGCGGGTGTTTCGATGAACGCGAGGGGCGGATGGAAACTTTTTTGGGAGAACCAGGCTGGGAGGGGGGCTTTTCCGGAGTATATCTGGTGGGAGCGCATTGCTGTTGAGGGAAGTGAAGCCTGGTGTCTGCGGGAGGGATTTCTGTGCCGTTGTTTGGATTTGGGGGGGGTTCCAGAGGTGATCTAGAAAGACGGGTTTGTGGGGCCGTCTTTGTGCGAGTACTTTATTGAGGTGCTTTATTGATATCCATATGGAATTCCGTGATGTGTTCCTAACGGGGACTTTTCGGGTTTGTCGCTCTTTCGGTCTCTGGTGGTGCCGTAAATGTACAATGCTTGTCTGTCCGTCAATGCCTGGTGGGCTTCTGCGCTACGTTTTCTTGATGTGGCGCCGGTGCCGTACTACCGCAGGACTTGCTGGGTGGGGTATCTGGGGTGGGGGTGAAATTCCTACGATAAGCTAGCCCTCTCCTACAGCACTGTAGACCGCTTGCAGGTGACCTGCCATAGTAGTAGTACGGCTTGATATCACACAGTGCGAACATCCAAATGATTGACAGACATGTACGTTACGGCCAGCAATGATAGTACGTACGAATAAATTCCGGTCAATCAATCAGTCAGTCAACCAGTACTCATCAGCGCCGGGCAATCCCTAGTCGAGTCGAGTCAATAACGCTAATGCGATACAACTCAGACGACGCTATTCCAGCATGGTTACCGGGGCCCCGGGCGAGCAGGCAGGTGGTCAAGTACCATACCGGACTGTACTCGTACTGTGCCCCCACCAGAAGCAATCAATCGAGCATTATGCCTCTGGATGCATCAATAAGGCCCCACAGTCGAGAACGAGGCAGGGGCTGAACACGCATCATTCCATACCGGGATGCAAATTTCCTTTAGGTTTGGGGCGATCTTGGGGGGCCCTGATCTGGATTGGGAATCATGGCGATGATTGCTTCTGGTTTAGCTGGCTGGATGAGTGCGCCTTGTGTGCGGTTATGTGCGGTATGTACGAGTAGGGGACAGGTGTTTGGATCGGTATGGAATGGTTATGCAAGGATGCAGGGGGGTTGGGTATGTTTGGTATCGTGTGTTTTTTTCTTCGATGGCGGTGATGGTGATGGGTTGTGATTGACTCGATTGAGAGATGAGGTTTGGATTGGAAGGGGCAGGCTATGATATCATATCATGGGAAGTTGGGAATTGGAGTTGTTCGGTTGGTGTCTAGGGTTTGGACTCGGTATTTTTCCGGTACCCTGTACCATGCTCGAATACCTGCTGTTTTACTCTATTGTATTATAGTAAGGTGGAGCGCCTCCGAATGGAGGGAAGGACTTCAGCTTTCTCCTGCGATACATACCTTGCCGTGAGCCACCTGATACGGTAACGCAACGAAATCGGAGTATATCAGAAACAAAAAATTGCTACTAGAGTAATAGACTAACTTTAGTCAGTTGGCTGCGGCATTATCTTGAGTAAGAGAGAATAGCGCGGGAGAGAATTTTGTCATGAGCGGCGGGTTATCATTAAATCTTTTGCTGTTGCTTCTGGGCTTCCTTCGCTAATTGATGGTAGCTGTGATAGCGGGTCGCTATCACTAAAAGGTATATATATATGGAGAACTTTATGGAGGGAAACGAAATTGGAAAGTTTATGGAATCGGAGACGGCGAGGAAGACGGGGGTCCAAGAGGAGGAAGCGGTACCGGTACCAATAGCAAAGCTATTGACCATGTCATTTGTCTTCCAACGGCTGGAGAATGATACCGGTGGTCTAATGCCGATAGCAGTCGTCAAAGTAAAACCGTGTAAGGGGGCAGCTAAGCCTTTTGGTCCTGATTGCGCGTTTCCCAATCAAGACAATACGGTGCTCTATGACCCCGATCATCACCACGACCGCTCAATTCTCCGAGAATCGATGTATTAGCGTTCCTCCCTCTCCACAGCTATTGAGCGGGCACTTATTAACTCCTAACCTCCCATAGACGCGGCACGCGCAACGCATCGTATCGTCCCTTCTTTGCTCTGTCGGTTATCCGGGTCGGTTTCTTGGTTTTCCTACTGCGCTTGGGGCGATAACTGGGCTCCTGTGGCAGCCTACGGAACGTTGATGGCACGGATCAGTGGAAAGGTCAGAGCTTACAACTGTAACGTTAGCGGGGAGCTCGTTTCTCCTTTATTTGCCTTGCAGGTAATGCGCATCGTACCTACACTCATGCATGCCGGTTGGCGGACGTGGTACTTGAGCACGAGGGGCGCAGGTTTTTGTCGTTTCTGCTTCGACTCCTGCTCAGCGCTTTGGCATCTGCTTTGGAAAAAAGACATTAAGGATTGATACCATGGTGCTCAGTCTCGAGTGATTACGTGTGAAGTGTTGGTTGATATCTCCGAGATATCCGCGTTCCGGCGCAATAAGTGGCTTGCTGGGGAGAAACCGTTTCTACCCAGGAGGCAGCTACAAGCGGGGCAAACCGAACTGGTATGGTGTAGGACAGCACACCCCCTCAGTGCATGTTCCAGTTATAGAGAACGATCCAATATCGAGATCGCACAGCTACCCTTACTAACTGGAAGGAAACTCGGGTTGAGGGATTGCATCAGTTTATGAGAGTATCCCACCGGTAGACTAGCTTACTAGCAGCACGAACGCGAGAAAAACACAAGCTGTACCATCAGAGATCAAATTCCCCAACAGCTCGTCTAACCCCCACCTCGCTAGAACTGATTTCGCATGGGACTGCTGTTTGCTGGTAACGGGCTCGGAATTGAGAATCGAGGTTTTATCTTCTGGATCTGGGTGCTCTACCTTTCCATCTTGTCGGATCCGGATTGCCGGTGGTTGTTTTGTTTCTTGTGCACGGGAAGATGAGAGACCTGTGTGGTACTGTTTTTGGTTTTATGGGGCTCGGGGAGGGTCGGATTGTGTTTTGCCGGAGGTGGGAAGTAGTATTGTAGATGCGAGCGAGCATGGGGAGAGGGAGGTGGAGGGAGGTGTTGCGGCGTGTAGGTTTTTTAGGTCAGGTAGGTTTTTGCGGTTTATCCCATATCCGCTGGTTCAAAATTTAAATATGAGAGAAGATTGGAAGTGTAGGCGCTGGGGATATGATAGAGGAACGTTAGAAGATTATCACGATGTTGGGGATGGGCTTTTGCTGAGGCGGTCAGTGACTAGGCCTACTATATACTAGAGAGTTATAAATTTATCATGAAAGCTATCATTGGACGGATCTGGCAGAAAGGGGGTTGCCCCTATTGGGAGCAGGAAGAGGATACGAGTGATGGGTGATGCAAGAAAGCGCTCATCCCCCAGTATTCGAGCCACCCCGCCAAAAATCCAAACAAGAACAATACCAAACAACCAAATCTCACCCTCCCCCCCTACCACTCCCCTCCCCGTGCTCAAC
>QLOI01001846.1:0-10929 GCA_003313605.1 Tuber umbilicatum | reverse complement strand
CTTAAGTATATGCGAGACCTCTTCTCCTAAGACGATCAACTATCCTCTCGAGAACTTATTGAGCAAAGCGGCGGCTTAACGATATTAAGTTTCACCGTTATGGTTTTCTCTCTTACATATTAGTTCTTCACTTTGCGTACGAAGAAAGCTTCGGTATGGCCGCATCCTTAGGATTCATCTTCCCACAGGGAGCCCCCGTTACAAATAATGGAGTGTTGTAAGGAAAGGAGGAAGTGGAAAGGAGGAAGAAAGAAATGATGGGATGAGGAATTGGAAAATAAGCGAAAATGGGTTAGAGAAGTGGAGAAAAATTGGGAAAGAGGTATGGTGGGGGAGAGGGAAATTTTAAAGGAGAGGAGGAAGGAGTATAAGAGGTTGATCGAGGAGAAGAAATTGGACTATTGGTTGAAGTTTTTGGGTGGGTTAAAGTTGTTGGATAGTTTTCGTTTTGTTAAAACGGATAGGGACTTCATGGTGGATTTGCCGGGTATAAGGGGTGAGGATGGGGTGTTGGTAGAGGATGATAGAAGAAAGCGTGGCGTTATAATGAGGGGATTGGGCAAGAGAGAAGAATTGGAGCAGGAGGGGGAGGGTTTTGAAGAGGAAGTGGAATTGGATGAAGAGTTGGTGGAGGAGTGCGTTATGAAACAGAAGGATGGTAAAGCGGTGTGGATAAATGGTAGGGGTGGGAAGTTGATAAAGATGGTTTAGCGATTGGGTTGGGGAAAAGAGGTTATTTTGTGGATATTTATGAGTAGTTTGGGATTGGGGTATGTACCGGGAAGGTTTAGGGAGAGTGTGGGAGTGGTTATGAGGAAACCAAAAAAGCCGGACTATAGTCTGCCGAGCAGCTATAGAGTTATTAATTTGCAGAATGTGCTGGGAAAGGGATTAGAACGGGTTGTGGTGGAATTGTTGGGAAAATGGAGTGGTAGGGGAATGGGGGAGGAGCAATGGGGAGCGAGAAAAGGGAGGAGCAGTTTGGAGGCTGTAGGAAGGTTGTTAATGAAGTGGGAAGAGAAGAGAGGGTTGGGTTTGTTGTTATGTTTGGATGTTAGAGGAGGATACGAGAATGTGGGAGTGAGGAAGATGGAAGAGAGATTGAAAGGTTTAGGTGTGGATTTGTTTTTGAGGAAGTGGATAAGTTCGTTTTTGAGGGAAAGGAGGGTGAGGGTGAGGGTAGGAAAAAGGTTGGGAGATTGGGTGAATCTAAAAGGGGGAACGGTACAGGGTTCACCGTTGAGCCCGGCGTTATTTATGATGTTGTTGGAAGGAGTTTTGGAAGAGGTTAGGAAGGAGAAAGTAAGGGGTTTGGAGATAGTAGCGGTGGTGGACGATGTGGATTGTATGGTGGTAGGGGATAGTGAGGAAAGTATATTGAGGAGGATGGAACAGATGGAGGTGGGATTGAGAAGGGGATTGGAGAAATGGGAGGTGGATGTACAATTGTTGAAGTTGGAGGGAATGTGGGTGGAGAAGGGTAATTACAGGGAGAGAGCGGTGAGGTGGATGGGGCAGGAACTGGAGATGAAAAGAGTGGTGCGAGTTTTAGGTGTGTGGTGGCAGGGGAATGGGGGGTGGGAAAGTCATGTGAGGAATAGGATTAGGTTGGCGGAGGTGAGATGGAGGATGTTGTTGAAGCTGGTGGGAAGGAAGGAGGAAGGAATGGGGGTGGAAAAATTGGCGAAGTTGTTAGAAGTGGTGGTGATGAAGTGTTTGTTGTATGGGATGGAAGTTTGGTGGAATGGGGAGAGGAGGTTTAAGAGAATGGTGGAGGTGTGGAGGAATAAGTGTTTGAGGAGAGTGTTGGGTGTGGTGAGAACTACACCGGTAGATGCAATGTTAGGGGAAGTGGGATGGAAAGGAATAGAGTGGGAGTTGGACAAGAGATTGGGGTTATGGGGTTTGAGGTTAAGAAGAAGGGGTTTTTGGGGAAGCGGTATGGAGGGTTGGCAAGAGGAAGCGGAGGAGGTGGGATGTTGGAAAGGGGGTTGGGAAGGGAGGATTTTGAGGAAGGTGAAGGAAAGAAAATTGGAAGGAGAGAGGGTTGAGGTAGAGGCGGAGAGGAAAGGGGTGTTGGGATGGAAGTTGGTATGGGGAGGAAAGAAAGAAGAAAGAAAGGAGGTGTGGCAGGGAGGAAGAAAGGAAAGAATGGAAAGTTGTTTGGTGGGATTGAGTGACGCTAGTGAGAGAGGGGGAAGGTTAGGAGTAGGAGGTTGTTTATGGGAATATGGGAGGAGGAGAAGGAGTGGGAAGTTGAATTTGGGAAGAGGATTCACGGTTAGTGAAGGAGAGATGGAGGGAGTAGGGAGAGTATTGAAAGAGGCGTTGAATTATGAGGGTGTTTTAAGGAAATTGGTGGTGGGAGTGGATAATTTGGGGGTTATAAGAAGGTTGGGAAAGGGTAGGGGTTGGTGCGGGGAGAGTGAACAGAGGGTGAGAGAACATGGTTTGGAGTTATTAAGGAAGGGATGGGAGGTGGTAATAGAATGGGTGCCGGGACATGTAGGAATAAGGGAAAACGAAGAGGTGGATGAGATGGCGAAGGAGGGAGTTTGGATGGAGGAAGATGAAGATGTGGGGAATATTTTGACGTGGGGAAAATGGAAACAAAGGAGAAAAGAGATGGAGTGGAGGACTTGGAAGGAGTATTGGGTAAAGGAGGCGAAGGGGAAAAATTATTTTGGCAATGGTAGTGGTAGGGAGTTAGGGCACAGGGGTAAAAGATGGGAAAGTGTGTTTTTGTGTTGGATGAGGGTGGATCATGGAGGAATGAGAGGTACGAGATAGGGACGAGGTGAATTGGGATGTGAGTGTGAGGGTTGGGAGAATAGGGATCATGTGTTAATACATTGTTTGAATTGGGAGGAGGAAAGGAGGAGAATGGTGGAAGGTTGGATGGAAAAGGGAGGAGGAAACGAAGAGGAAGTTGATATGAGATGGTTATTGTTTGAGGAGGAGGGGATAAAATTAGTTTTGAATTTTGGGAGAGATACGGGTTGGTTTAAATTGAGGAGAGGGGAAAGAAGAAATTTGATGGGAAGAAAGGAGGAGAAGGATGGTAGTAGGTTGGGAATGTTGGGTATGGAACAGGTGGAGATAAGTAAAGGGTTGGAGCGGAAGAGGTTAAGAAATTTGGAGATGGGGAGAATAAGGGCGAAGAGAAGAAGGGCGTTATTGAAGTTGGCACAGGAGGAAGGTAAGGCTTTAGGTACTCTCAAGCAACCCATTGCAAGTGGTTAGGGGGTTGGCGCAAAGTTAAATAAGGGAAGGATGGTATTGAAGGAGGTTGCGGTGAATGTGAGAAGGAAAGGGGGTTTATTATTGGAAAATGTGGGGAAGTTGGATTGAGAGGGTTTTAAAAGGCAGACATGCGTTAGCATACAGAAAGCCTATATTATTACAATTAGTTAGTTTAAATAACTGGTAGTAATAGAAAAGTTTAAAAAAAAAAAAAAAAAAAGAAAAAAAGTCTTCGGACATGCTCCACGTCTCTTACAACCCCAGTCATTGAAATTTCACCGCCAGGTGACTTGTCATATTCCCGGGTTTGACCAACCAGCGTCCTTGATTCTTTCATCACGATTGCTTCAAGTCTTTATTCTACAGCACCTCGCTTGGAATAATTTTTATGGATAAACTTGTTCTTCGGCACCCATTCATCATCTTTATCTTTATTTCTCGATACTATCTACTCTGCTATACACTTAGGTTATGGCTAAGAAGACAAATTGGAAACCGTCGTCAGCTCAGGTTGCACGGTCGGCTGATGTCCTAACGAGAGCAGTGGAGAAGTCTTTTGCTCAGGAGGCGGAGATTTCACGGTCGAGGCACCATGTTTCGGTGCTATCAGCTCGCTTGGCTTTGGCTGAGAAGCAGTTGGCAAAGTATCATGGTGTGGAGTTTGCAGTTTGCGTGGTGTGTGGGGGGGCTTACAATTCCCAGAATTGTGAGCTAGGATTTGGTCAGAAGGTAGAGTTCGTGGGCGGGGATGACGTGGCCCCGTTTGTGGTTGAGGAAGAGGAGGTGGCGGTGGCACGGGTGAGGTTGCCTGGTGTGGCTGATTCGGTGGCTTCTTCGGAGGTGGCTGATGATGACATGTCGGTGGCTGAGGAGGAGGTGGCTGAGGTGGCATCCTCCGCTGAGGCGGTGCAGGCGCTTGGCCCCCCGAGGGGCGAGCCCTTGGTTGCTTGGACGTTGGAAGAAGAGAAGAGGAAGAGGAGGATGAGAGAACGCCAACGTTGGTTGGCATAGAGGAGAGAGGAATTGGAGGGGGTCCGGAAGGGTATGGTTGTGTTCCGGGCTGGGAGTTTTGTGAGAGGCGGGAGGGAGATCCCACGGGAGTTTGTGAGGCAGGACAGGGATGAGGATGTTGTTGTGCCGACGGGTCCTAGGGTGGGTTCGCTGGGCATAGGTAGGGGTATGGGAGTGTTAGGCGGGGCTGTTAGGGGTCCCGGGGGGAATTTGTATGGAAGGGTGGATGTGGTAGGCGGGATTACTAGGGGTCCCGGGAGTGGTGGTTTTGGGATTTGTAGGGCTTTTGGATGTGGGAGGAGATACGAGGCGGGTGGAAGTTGTCATTTGGGGAGGCGGCGTTAAGTTTATTGTTTTATTTTGGGTGTTTCCCGTGCGCGGGTTAAGCGAGGTTGGTGGATGAGTGGTTTTCCTTTATCAGGGGGTGCTGCTGGGAGGCGCTGGATGGGGTGACCCATCCGGGGAATCTGACATTATCTCAGGTTGTTGCAATCGGCTCTTGGTGGAATATCTTGGTGGGGGAAGGTCGCTTGCAGTGACCCGACCTTGAATTCTTGGTGGTGCCCTCGACTCGTTAGAGGGTTGTTACGGCAGACTCGCGTTAGCGAACCGAAAGTTGTTTATATTTGTTGTTAGCTAGTTGTAGGTGACAATAGTTAGTACAATTAAAAAGTTTAAAAAAAGAAAAAAAAAAGAAAAAAAACAAAAAGTCTTCGCACATGCTCCGCGACCGCTACAACCCAAGTGTTTGAAATAACAACACCACACCATTCCACGATAACGAGTTTGGACCAGTTAAAAACCGCCACCGCAGTATTCGACATACGATATACAGGATGCATACTGTTGAGAGTCTTTCAAGGGAAGTTTCTTCCCTTAAGGAGAAGTTAGTTTCTTGACAGTGTCACTTGGAGGAGAGGGAGAAAGAGTTAAGAGTGAAGGAGGGACAATTGCGGACTTTCGTTCGCATGAGCACTCCGTTTACGCCCAGGATGAATATTACGTCGGTTAAGATATGACCATCTACACCAGTTTCGACTCCGTCGGGCAAGAGAGGCCGCGACACATGGGTGGAGCAGGAGGTGGGTAGTAGAAGCAAGAGGAGGACGAGTGTGGGAAGAGGGATACCGTTTGACCCTGAAAGGGTGAGGAATGGGGGCGTGGTAGTGGGATTAAAAGTAGGTGGTATGTTGTGGGAAGTGGGGATTGTGGGAGTGGAGGCCGCTTTGGAGGAAGGGGGTTTTGTGGTTTGTGAGGGTGCCCGTTGGTTGGTCAGGGAAGAGGAGGTGAAGAAGAGGAAGAAGCTTGGCAAAACGTCCTCTACGGTGGTGGCATTTGTCAGGTGTTTGGAGGAGGTGAGGGGGCTGATGAAACATGGCTTGTGGTTGAGTGGCCGGTGGCACTCGGTGGGGCGTTTTGAGGCGGTGCAGCCTGCGAGGAAAAAGACTGGTTGGGTTTGGGTGAGGGAGGTGTTGGAGAATGTGATTAAGACAGAGCGGCCAGGGGAGAAGGTTTTGAGGGATAAGTTGGAGGATTACATGGAAAGGGTTAAGAGGATGATGATGAAGGTGGATGATGAAGCGAGGAGGAGGGAGGTTAGGAGAGCTGAGAGGTGGACGAGGCATGAGGGATTGAAGTGGACGTCGGATGATGAGAGGAGGGAAGAGGAGGAGAGCAATAAGGATGAGGATTTGTAGAAGTTGTTTGGTGGGGTGAATTTTGGTTCTTCCGGTGGTTTACTTTCTGGTTTTAGCGGTGGGGCTAAGAAGGGTGTGTCCGGACGGGCAGGGGGACCCACTGCAATTTCCTCAACTTGTGGCGGGATGCAGACGGAGGTTGGCAGGGAACATGAGAAGAAGTGGTTTTGTTCGAGTTGTGATAGATTGGCTTGGTTTGTCAAGAATATGAAGCCCGATTGCAGGTATTGTAATGGGGCGAGCAGGATGGTGGAGGAGAAGAATTGGGTAGGCCCGAGGGATTGAATTTAAAGTATTGGCTGTTTGGGCGTAAGTCCAGAGGTTGGAATCCTGAGGGTGTGGTGGGCCAGAAGGCCCTTGATTCGGGGCAGATTCGTATTTTGCGATTAGAAAGCCTTATAGTATTGCAGGTAGAGAGTGATAAGTCTAGTAGCAATTGAATAGTTTAAAAAAAAAAAAAAATTAGAAAAAAAAAAAAAGTCTTCGCACACACGTCTCTTACAACCCCAGGCATTGAAATTTCACTCCCAGGTGACTTGTCATTTTCCTGGGTTTGACCAACCAGCGTCCTTGATTCTTTCATCGCGATTGCTTCAAGTGTTTATTCTACAGCACCTCACTTGGAATAACTTTCATCAATAAACTTACTTTACCTGCGGGTTTTTATCTATCTTTATCCTTATTACGATATTTTCTTCTCCGCTGTACACTTCGGTTATGACTAAGAAAACAAGTTCGAAACGGTCGTCGGCACAGGTCGCACGGTCGGCTGATGTCCTGATGTGGGCAGTGGAGTAGTCTTTCGCTCAGGAGGTGGAGATTTCACGGTTGAGGCACCATGTTTCGGTGTTGTCTGCTCGCTTGGCTTTGGCCGAGAAGCAGTTGGCGAAGTTTCATGGTGTGGAGTTTGCGGTTTGCGTGGTGTGCGGGGGGGCTCACAATTCCTAGAATTGTGAGCTAGGATTTGGGTAAAAGGTAGAGTTTGCGGGTGGGGATGACGTGGCCCCGTTCGCGGTTGAGGAAGAGGAGGTGGTGGTGGCACGAGTGAGACTGCCTAGTGTGGCTGATTCGGTGGCTTCTTCGGAGGTGGCTGATGATAACATGTCGGTGGCTGAGGAAGAGGTGGCTGAGGTGGCGTCCGCCGTTGCGGCGGTGCAGGCGCCGGGCCCCCAGAGGGGCGAGCCCTCAGTTGCTTGGACGTTGGAGGTGGGGAAGGGGAAGAGGAGGATGAGAGAACGCCAACGATGGTTGGCAAAGAGAAGAGAGGTGTTGGAGGCGGTCCGGAAGGGTATGGTGGTGTTCCGGGCTAGGAGTTTTGTGAGAGGCGGGAGGGAGATCCCCCGCAGTTTTTTAGGAGGATGGGGAGGAGGATGTTGTTGTGCCGGCGGGTCCTAGGATGGGTTCGCCGGGCATAGGTAGGGGTATGGGAGTGATAGGCGGGGTTCCTTGAGGTCCCGCGGGTGGGAGTTTTGAGGTGTATGGGGCTTCTGGATGCGGGCGGAGGTACGAAGTGGGTGGGTTATGTCATTTGGGTAGGCGGGATTAAGTTTTTATTATTTTATTTGGGGTATTTCCCGTGCGTGGGTAAAGTGAGGTTGGTGGATGGGTGGTTTTCTTTTATCAGGGGGTGTTGCTGGGAGGCGCTGGATGGAGTGACCCATCAGGAGGATCTGACATTATCTCAGGTTTGTTGGAATGGCTCTTGGTGGAATATCTTGGTGGGGGAAGGTTGCTAGCAGTGACCCGATCGTGGATTCTTGGAGGTACCCACGGTTCTTCAGAGGGTTCTTACGGCAGACTCGCGTTAGCGAACAGAAAGTTGTTTATATTTGTTATTAGCTAGTTGTAGTTGATGATAGTTAGTACAATTAAAAAGTTTTAAAAAAAAAAAAGAAAAAAAAAAAAAGAAAAAAAGTCTTCGCACATGCTCAGTGTCTGTTACAACCCTAGTCATTGAAATTTTACCGCCTTGTGACTTGTCATATTCCCGGGTTTGACCAACCAGCGTCCCTGATTCTTTCATCACGATTGCTTCCAGTCTTTATCCTACAGCACCTTGATTGGGATAATTTTCCTTGATAAACTTACTTTACCTGCGGGTTTTCATCTATCTTTATCTTTATTACGATACTATCTTCATCGCTGTACACTTTGGTTATGGCTAAGAAGACAAATTCGAAGCTGTCGTCGGCACAGGTTGCACGGTCGGTAGATGTCCTAACGAGCGCAGTGGAGAAGTCTTTCGCTCAGGAGGGGGAGATTTCACGGTTGTGGCACCATGTTTTGTTGCTTTCTGCTTGTTTGGCATTGGCTGAGAGGAAGTTGGCAAAGTATCATGGCGTGGAGTTTGCGGTTTTTGTAGTGTGCGGGGGAGCTCACAATTCCCTGAATTGTGAGCTAGGTTTTGGACAGAAGGTAGAGTTTGTGGGAGGGGATGACGTGGCCCCGTTCCCTGTTGAGGAAGAGGAGGTGGCGGTGGCATGGGTGAGGCTGCCTGGTGTGGCTGACTGGGTGGCTTCTTTGGAGGTAGCTAATGATGACATGTCGGAGGCTGGGGAGGAGGTGGCTGAAGTGGCGTCCTCCACTGCGGCGGTATAGGCGCCTGGCCTCCGGAGGGGCCAGCCTTCGGTTGCTTGGACGTTGGAGGAGGGAAAGAGGAAGAGGAGGATTAGAGAACGCCAGTGTTGGTTGGCAAAGAGAAGAGAGGAATTGGAGGCGGTGAGAAAGGGCAGGGTAGTATTCCGTGGCGCGAGCTTTGTGAGGGGGGGGAGGGAGATCCCGCGAGAGTTCGTGAAGTAGGATGGGGATGAGGATGTTGCGGTTGTGCCGATGGGTCCCAGAATGGGTTCGCTAGGCATAGGTAGGGGTATGGGAGTGGTAGGTGGGGCTGTTAGGGGTCATGGGGGAAATTTGTATAGGAGAGTGGATGTGGTAGGCGGGATTCCTAGGGGTCCTGGGGGTGGTGGTGGAGGGTCGTGTGGGGCTTTTGGATGTGGGAGGAGGTATGAAGCCGGTGGGAGTTGTCATTTGGGGGGGCGTGGTTAAGATTTTGTTGTTTTATTTTGGGTGTTTCCCGTGCGTGGGTTAAGTGAGGTTGGTGGATGGGTGGTTTTTCTTTATCAGGGGGTGTTGCTGGGAGGTGCTGGATGGGGTGACCCATCTGGGGGATCTGACATTATCTCAGATTGTTGCAATCGACTCTTGGTGGATTATCTTAGTAGGGGAAGGTCGCTAGCAGTGACTCGACCGTGGATTCTTGAGGGTGCCCTCGGCTCGTTAGAGGGTTCTTATGGCAGACTCGCGTTAGCGAACAGAAAGTCGTTTATATTTGTTATTAGCTAGTTGTAGTTGACCATAGTTAGTACAATTAAAAAGTTTAATAAAAGAATAAAAACAAAAGCAAAAAAAAAGTCTTCGCCTATGCTCCGTGAGCGCTACAACCCTAATGTTTGAAATAACTTTACCACATCATTACAGACTAACGAGTTTGGACCAGTTAAAAACCGCCACTGCAGTATTCGACATATGATTTAGCGGATGCATACTGTTGAGAGTCTTTCGAAGGAGGTTTCTTCCCTTAAAGAGAAGTTGATTTCTTTACAGGGTCAGTTGGAGGTGAGGGAGCAGGAGTTGAGAGTGAAGGAGGGACAATTGCGGACTTTCGTTCACAGGAGCACGCCTTTTACATCCACGAAGATTTTTACGCCGGTCGAGATACGACCATCTACGCCAGTTTCGACTCCGTCGGGTAAGAGAGGCCGCGACTTATGGGTTGAACAGGAGGTGGGTGGGGGAAGCAAGAGGACGACGAGTGTGGGAGGGGGGATACCGTTTGCCCCTGAAGTGGTGAGGAATAGAGGGGTGGTAGAAGGATTAAAAGTTGGGGGTGTGTTGTGGGAAGTGGGGATTGGTGGGGTGGAGGCCGCTTTGGAGGAAGGTGGTTTTGTGGTTTGTGAGGGTGCGCGTTGGTTGGTGGGTGAGGAGGAGTTGGATAAAAGGAGTAAGCTTGGCAAGACGTCGTCTACGGTGGTGGTGTTTGTCCGGGGTTTGGAGCAGGCGAGGGGGCTGTTGAAACGTGGCCTGTGGCTGAGTGGCAGGTGGCACTGGGTGGGGCGTTTTGAGGCGTTGCAGCCTTCGAGGAAGAAGAGTGGTTGGGTTTGGGTGAGGGAGCTGTTGCAGAATGTGGTGAAGACAGAGCGGCCAGGGGAGAAAGTGTTGAAGGTGTAACGGGGGCTCCCTGTGGGAAGATGGATCGCAAGGATGCGGCGGTACCAAAGCTTTCTTCGTATGCAAAGTGAAGAACAAATATGTAGAGAGAAAACTTTAACGGTGAAACTTAATATCGTTAAGCCGCAGCTTTACTCAATAAGTTCTCGAGACGATAGTTGATCGTCTTAGGAGAAGAGGTCTCGCATATACTTAAGTAGAATTATATTGCCAGCTCCTCTCCATCACTCCTAAGCTCACCAACATCGCGACCATGCCCATATCCTCCGGGCCTCGGGCTAACATTCCACCAAATGTTTGCCGGCTCTGCTAGTTCATTATCCGACGTGAAGTATTCATGCAGTATCCTGAGATATGCAATCAACTGCAGGAGAAAACTCTTCTTATCGCTGCCCTGTTAGTGGCGAACTAACAGGTTACTGTAACGCGTCCCCTAGTGTTGTAAGAACACTTGTTAGGGAGCGATGCGGTGTGGGTTAACGATAGCTATACTCAGATCCCAAAGAGCGGGACTTTAAGTGAGGTATAGCTAACGGAGGCTTCGATAGAGTGTGGAGCGGTAGGTATCAATTACTATATCGCCAGCTTGCCAAAGTCCCAGACTTGCAAGCTGTTGGGGAATCGCGAACTGAACTGAAGTAACTGCTCAACTAAGTATATTTGAACTATCTCAGTCGATGTCTGCTTCTCTAAGTCCTTGAGGATCGCAGTCTTTAAATACTTTAACGGCTATCCAGTAGCCTTATAACAA